>OU696581.1:4101944-4179444 GCA_916048095.2 Sacculina carcini | reverse complement strand
CCGCATGGCACACTGTGAACAAATTATATCAACAACAACAACAACAACTGTCCTGGTCCTGGAGCTGCGACGTCTACGTCGTGGGACCACCCTCCAATTTGGAGGCCAAACCGCAGCAACAACCCTTCCAGCCTCGTCAGAACGGCGGGGCTGTCGAGCTCCTGGGATCGGCTTCGGTCACCCGGGTTCCACAGGTCTTTTCTTCTTTTTCATTTTTTCAGCTAAGTGCAACTGGCACAAATCGTGACGCCACGCTACACATACACAAACAACAGACACTGTACCGACGCCACTCGCGATCATTTCTCGTATGATCATACTCGCAGGAGACGTAGAACCAAATCCAGGCCCGAGACACACATACACCTGCCACATATGTACACAGCCACTCACTACACGCCGATACACGAAAGGCTCAGTTCAGTGCAACTCCTGCATGAACTGGTGCCACACCACATGCACATCACTTAACAACATCACACAATACACGAGCTCATTCATCTGCTCATTGTGCGCACCAAACTCATCAATACCTGCACGTACACCGACACTGGCACATTCAACAACATCAGTCACCCCTGTTTCATCACCATCAACATCACCATCGCGGTCATCAGCACCACCGACATCGCCATCATTCCCATCTTCACATACAACTCGTTCATCCTCACACTCACCAACAGCTTCGTCCTCCTCAAAAGAATCACTATCACCATCAGCACCATCCTCACTATCATCACCATCAGTTCTGTCATCATCACCACACTCATCAACACATTCACAACCACCACCACCTCCATCAACAACTCAACACCTCAACAACACTCTCACTCTCACAAACACCAACATACACCGCACACACAACATCAACATTCTCCAGCTCAACATCGATGGCATCAACACGAAAAAAAACATGAACTAACACACTTCCTCACACGACACTCCATTCACATAGCACTCATACAGGAAACAAAGTTACAACAGCACCACAGAACACCCACCTTTCACAATTACACCACCATTCGCCAAGACCGCACTAGCGGCCGAGGCGGTGGCCTCATCACACTTACACACAGAACAATCAACTACACAAACACCAGCACACAGACACAAGCATTACTTCCACCAAACGACACCACAACAGAATTACAGTCGATAAAAATACGCACTGGCACACACTCACACATTTCAATCATCAACGTATACATTCCACCACAAACTTCACCAACAGTACCTCGCAACTACACACCAGATATACGCAACATCACAAACGCACCAAACATAATACTGTGCGGAGACTTCAACACCAAAGATCCTGCCTGGTACAGACACAATCCATTCACCAACAGAGGCACAGACATACTTCAACAAACAGAACACCTCTACATACTCAACAACACTCACCAACACACTCACACCACACATCAGGCACACTATCATTCGACATCACCTGACATCACATTTTGCACACCGAATCTCATCCACACAACCACCTGGAAGGTGGTCAAAGAGCTTGGCTCAGACCACCTTCCAATCGTCATCACCACCAAAATCAGAACAGCACCAAACACACCCAGACGCACTTACACAAATTACACAAAAGCCAATTGGTCACAATTCACACGACACGGATCTAGCATTTACACAACTCAACACAAAAGACATCACAGACATAAACAAATCAGTCCAAACATTCAACGACATCATACACAAGGCAGACAAACAACACATCCCAAAAGGTCACAGAAAATACCACAACCTAAACTTCACACAAGAAATACACACACTCATCAAACAACGCGACACACTGAAACACTCTCAGACACCACACTCACACAATACATCAGAACAAATACACACACTCAACACAACAATCAAGAGCAAAATACACGAACAAAAATCACTGAACTGGCACAACTACATAAAAACACTAGATCACAGATCAAACACCTCAAAATTATACAACACACTCAAAAGCATCACACTCTCAAACAGCAATATAACACGCACACACGCAGCCATCACGACCGACACAACATCTGTACCATCAAATAAACAACAGGCAAGCACACTCATTAATCATTAGTCACACATCAGTCACATCACTCCTTCACAAGAAGACAGAAAAATCATCAGACGTAACACACATTCAGCACAGATCCACTATACACACCATTCACACATGCCCAGACACGACACATCATACACAACATCAAACAAGCATCAGCCTGTGGTCCACATGGAATCATCCATCATCCAATCCATCATCATCATCATCATCCATTGGTAACATCCATCTGAAACATCTTTGACCACAAGGCATACAGACACTCACCAACATATCTAACTACAGCTACACACACAACACAATACCTCACATCTGGAAAACGGGCATCATCATCACACTACACAAACAAGGCATAGACCCCACGCTACCTTCTTCACATCGTCCAATCACACTGCTCTGCACACCATCAAAAATCACAGAACGCCTAATACTCAAACTTATCACACCACAAATCCCACTCTCACAATCACAACACGGCTTCAGATCACTGCACTCTACAACCACACTGCTCACAAAACTCACACAGACCATGATGGGTAACATAAACAGAACAAAACCACCACAACGAACACTACTCATAACACTAGACATCAGCAAAGCCTTCCACAGAGTTCCACGACACAATCTCACAAACAAAATACTAGACACCACACTTCACAATAACACAAAGAGATGGTTGGCCAACTACCTCGGTGGCAGATGCGCCCATGTGAGGTACAACGGACAATCATCTCACACACGCAACATAACAAACGGAGTCCCTCAGGGCTCCGTTTTAGCACCAACACTATTCAACCTATACCTACACAAGATGCCAGCACCCAACACTCCATCCATACAGATATCATCATATGCAGACGACATCACAATCACAAGCACACACAGACACGCCGACACAGCAGTGCACACACTACAACCTTACATCAACACACTACAACAATGGTTCACCACAAACCAACTAAACATTGCACCTGCCAAATCCACAGCCACACTCATCACCAACTGGACATCCGAACATAACTACACACCACAAATCACTATCAACAACACGATCATCCCACACACGCACACACCAAAAATACTAGGCGTCACATACGATACACACCTCTCATTCAAACAACACATCACCAACATCGAAACCAAAGTCACCCCACGCCTCAACACACTGAAAGCACTCTCACACACAACTTTCGGACACAACAAAGACACCAAAACCAAAATATACAAACAATACATCAGACCCGCGATAGAATATGCTAGCCCCGCATGGGCTAGCAATCTCGCAACACGCCACACCAACACACTTCAAACACTTCAAAACACCGCACTCAGAACAATCACAGGATGCACAGCCACCACACCAGTAGACCACCTCCATCACGAAACTAAAATCCTCAAACTGACACACCACCTAGACATGAGAGGCACACAAACACTCGCAGCAGCAGTCATCAACACAGCACATCCACTACATCACCTCACAACACAAGACAGAAACATAAAAACATAAACATAACAGAAACATAAAAACAACACCAAGCACAATTTACCACAGACAAATTTTCACATCACTTCCACCAGCTCCCTCACGCACATCAATAAAGAAACACATACACACATAGATCGCAAGGAAAGTCATACACTCACTACAACACAATACACTCCTACAAAGACACCCACCGGACACACACAAATCAGAACACAAACTCACACGCGAATACAAGGTGCATCTGGCCAGGTTGAGATGCGGTCATCATCCTGCCCTTCTGTCATATCAGAAAAGGTTGAATGACTCAATCGATGACACCTGTCCAGATTGCAATTCAGCACCACACACCATCACACACATCATGGAACACTGCACAGCACACACACACACACAACTCAGACGCCAACACAAAATCAATTCCATCAGAGACCTGTGGAACAACCCGGTCGGTGCCGTGTCTTTCCTCAGGAGCTCGAGGTTGCTCGGGCAGACAACCTGAGGAACGTCAACAACAACAAGAACAATAACAACAACATGTATTTGATATAGCGCACTTTCGAGGGCAAAGGCGCGAGCAGTAATAAAAGTATAGACACATGTGGGCACATGGAGAGCGGTATGGAGACAAAAATAAGGAGCACAAATCGACAGAAAGTACATGGGTGCTTGCAAAATTGAACACATACATACACACATACACACGGACATACGCATACATACACACGGACATACATACACATATATGCACATATACATATGTGAATAATGTAATGGAATAGAGAATATAATGGAAATAGAGAAAATATATAATGGGAATAGAGAAAAGAAATCAAAGTAAAAATTGAAAAAGATAATAAAAAACATAGGATATAAAAGAATAAAAATAAAAATAAATGCTAGATGGCCGTTGGCTCGCGAGTAGCTCTTCCGCCCTTGGACAGGTTTTATTTTTGGTCCTGCGGGGTGTCTAGCCATCCTCCTCACTGGTGGGAACCAGTGGGGGAGCCGGTATAGTCGCCGACCACTCGACTATGAGACTGGTTGTACTGGGCTACACAGTACCAGTAGCAGGAATTATCCTGACCAGACAATTTACCAGACCGGAGTGAGTCAACCGGCCAAACACAGTAAGTCACAGTGAGGATAAGAGTTGGAAGATAACGGAAACAGATAACAAGTTAGGTTAGATCAAGCAGATTCAAGTAGGTGTTTGTGCAAGGCGACAGAAAAAGACTTGATAGAAGTTTTTCCAAGGATGTGTGAGGGAAGCGAGTTATATATACGAGGAGCATAAAATGTAAAAGATTTGAACGACCAGGGAGATAAATTGATAGCAGGACTAACTTAAGGCTTACGATGGCGACTATCAGAGCAAACGCTGGGTATGAGAAGAGAACGTAGATACAAGGGTGAAGATGGAGAATGAATCAATTTGAATGTCAAACAGCAAATTTTGAATCGAATTCGTGAAAGAGCAGGAAGCCAGCCAAGCTGCCGAATGTGGGATTATGTATGAGTTTTAGGAGGAAGTCGCAAAACAAGTCGACATGCTAAATTAATCACAGATTGAAGTTGGCGGACAGATTTAAATGGAATGTGAAAGAAGAGAGAGTTGCAGTAATCAATTTTTGAGAAGATGTAAGAATTGACTAATAGGGTGGCAGATGCTTCATCAATGAAAGCACGGATAGGATAAAATAGGCGAATGATAAAACGACAAGAGCGAGTGAGCTGAGAGAAATGACTTGAGAAGCAACGTAATGGATCAAATATAACACCCAAGTTGCGAATCTGAGAGACAAGAGGAAGCTTAATATTGTGAGGGGTGAGTCTAGGAGGGTGGAATACAAGATATTCAGTTTTTGAGTGATTAAGTACAAGTTTCCTTGAGGCAGCCCAAGAAGATATATCATGAAGAAGTTCTGAAACTAGACATGAGGAAGATAAAGTGAGAGAAAATATATTTGGACGTCGTCAGCATAAATATGCTACGCAATAGGATAGCGGCAAGATTAAACACAAAGATGAGACATAGAGATATAAGAGGAGAGGACCAAGGAGCGAGTCTTGTGGCACTCCAGAAGTGAGAGGGGCAGACGATGAAGTGGTCGAGTTGCATCGGACTGAGTAAGTTCGGTTGGTGAGGTAACAAGTGAGAAGGGAAAGTGCACTAGAGGAAAGACCAGCACGAGCGAGATCTTGACTTGAGATGGAATGGTCCACAAGGTCGAAAGCTGAAGAGAAGTCTAGCGAAATGAGAATAACGGACTTGCCATATGAGAAATGTGAGAAAATGTCGGTGACAAGTGAGAGTAGCAGGGTTTCAGTAGAGTGGTTTGGAACGAAACCAGATTGATGAGAGTCAAGAGCAGATTGTATAACTGGCCGGAGTTGATCCAAGATGGCTGATTCAAGGAGTTTCCAAGGGAGTGATAAGATCGAAATGGGTTCATAGTTACATGGCAGAGTAGGATCAAGACAAGGTTTCTTAAGAATAGGCGTTATAGATGCATGCTTGGAGGCAAGAAAAATACCGTGGAGAAACCAGGAGTTAATCAAATGAGTGAAGAAGGGAGCCAGTAGAAGAATTGTATCAGAAAGTGCAGAAAAGTGTATTGAATCGGTAGGGCAGCGAGATTTCTGGAGTGTTCTGAGATAGCGCGCGGTCTTTGATATAGGAATGAAACAGAATGACGACAAGGATTCGATTGATGATGAAAAAGATAAAGGAGAGGGAGAAGGTTGAATGTTGGAATGCAGAACGGCGATTTTCTCAACAAAGAAATGAGCAAAATTAGAGGCGGTGATTGAGCATGATGGCTGATGAGCTCGACCGGAAATAGCTCTCAAGGTTAACCAGCGTGAGCGAGAAGATGCACGGTGCTCACTCAGCTCGGAAGAGTAGAATTTCGATTTGGAAGAAGCAACCGCAGAAAGAAATAAGTATCGGGCTGTGCGAAAAGAATTCCAAGATGAACATGAACGAAATCGACGCCAAGAGCACTCAAGAGATCGACATTCAGACTGCAAGTGACGAAGTTGAACAGACCACCAGGGAGGACACACAAAGGACACACACACAAACTACGTTGACACAAAGGAAAAATTGCATCATTAATATGAGAAAGGGCTTCAGATAAGAAATCAGGGAGAACAAGCAGAGGGAGATGAACATAGTCAGAGAGGCATAATATTGAGTTCACCAAAAAGTGAAATTTACAGGAATCGAAAAGTTTGTAATTGCGATAGTGAAAGATTTCATTTGAGGATTTTTTTGGCGGACGAGGTAAAGAGTTGAAAAGTAATAAGGCTATGGTCAGAAATTTCAGGAGCGGGTGGATAGGTTAATGTTTCAGCGAAAAACAGTTTGGAAGAAGAAGCAGTCGAGATAACAAGATCAAGAGTATGTAGAGATAAATGAGTTGCGGCGCAGTACATGAATTTAAGAACCCAAGATTCAAGTAAGTGATGAAATTCAGACGCATAAGGATGAGAGGAAGGGGAGTGAACCCAGATGTTGAAGTCTCCCAAAACGATGAAATTATGAGAGAAGCGCTAAGAAAAATAAGAAATTAGCGAATCAAAATCAGAGAGGAAAGAAGAGGCTGTACCGTTGTTGTTATGTCTGTATAGTAGTAGAATACAAAGTTTTGGAAGTGACGGAAGTAACAAGGAGAGTGCAATGAATTCAAAATAGTTGCTAGAAAATTCGAGATCAGACAGCGGAGGATTACTAAAAAGTAAAAAGTATGCGTCGACAAACACATGTTTAGGAATGTATTATGAGCAGCGGTGGGTGTAAAATAATTTACCTGATTTGGCACAACTTTCGTTTTCAAAGCAGCATTCAAAATATCCTGAGATGAAGACAAGGACATGTCTGACGATAAGAGCCAAGCCACACAACACAACACACACAACACAACTCCCCCACCAAGTCAGGAAAAATTACCTGAATTTGAGCGACTTAAACTTATTTCGTGTACGGAAAATGAAAAATCTGAGGCAATATATTACGTTAAAACTTTCTTATTTATCTCGGAAACACAAATATACAACACATCCAGGGATTCAAACAGTTCGTCAATGATTGAATGACTAACGTCTATTCTGTCGCACGAAAAGCATTATACACAATATATATATACAGGGTGTCCACAAAGTCTATATATATTTTTAATAAAATATTACAAAAGCAGTTTATGAGATATCTTGACCAAATTTGTTTCATTTTATTAAGGACCTATAAAAGTCGTTTTTTAAAGTAAAACTTGTGTTTCAGATACTCTGGTGATTGAAGAGAACTGATTTATTGAATCCTTATAAAATGGCTTCTCCTCAAGAAAAAGCACAATGTGTATCGTGGTTTATTAAAACAGAATCGGATGCTCAGGCTCAACGAAATTACAAAATTAAATATGGAAGAGATCCACCGGCGCGTCCTTCCATTCGTGCCAGGCACAATAAATTTATGGAGACAGGTACATTATTGGATAGAGAAAGGAGCGAGCGACCAAGAACATCTCAGAAAAACATCGTTCGTGTTTCACAAGCTTCTACTCATTCTTCTAGGAAGTCCATCCGCACTGCTGCCAGAGTTGCAACTACCACGTGCAAAAGTCGGTATTTGTTGTTCCGCTGTGCATAAATATATCTCCAGACTTCGACCGTCGTTTACCTCCACATGCACAAGCTCCTCCACAAAGGCTCACGGCTGTACGCTTACAAGGTGCAACTGTTTCAGGCTCTTGAACCAAATGACCAGCTAAGACGAAGAGCGTTTGATGAAAAAATGTTGGGACGCAACTCTGAAGGTGAAGTGTTCCTCAAGCGCGTTTGTTTTAATGACGAGCAACTTTTCATGTTTCAGGGAAATTAAACAGACACAATGTAAGTATCTGGGGATCAGAACACCCGCATGAGACTATGGAGCTTTGCCGGTATAGTCCAAAATTGAATGTGTGGTGTGGAATCATGTTTGATCGAGTAAATGGTCCATTTTTCTTCAAAGAGGCAACAATTACTGCAGATGTTTACCATGACTTCCTAACCGAATATCTGGCACCACAACTGACTGACCTACAACCAACCTTTATTTTCCAGCAAGATAGTGCACCACCACATTGGGGACGACATGTTCGTCAGTTCCTCAATCAAACATTTCCAAAGCAATGGATTGGAAGGGATGGACCAATTCCATGGCCACCACGTTCGCCATATATCATTCCTTTGGACTTGTTATTATGGGGTTACATGAAAGATACCGTGTATCAAATAAAGGTACGGCATATTGCTGACTTGAAGCAAATGATTCGTAATGCTATTGCTACCATTGACGGACTTATGCTACAGCGAACATGGCAAGAAATAGAGTACCGACATGATGTCCTTCGAGCAACTAATGGTGACCATATAGAGGTCTGTTAAATACAGTTAAAAACACTTTAACAAGCACCTATGAAAATAAAACAAATCTGGTTAAGATATCTCTTAAGCTACTTTTGTAATAAGCTTTTTAAATTGTAAAGAGACTTTGTGGACACCTATATGATCTATATAATCTGTCTATATCTATATGGATATAGATCAATAGTTCTGGTCACGATAAGGCCAATACAATACACGATGCACGATATGATTAAGCGTTCAAAAGATTGAAAACCTCTTAACTACTTACAACTGAGGAAAGATTGCCCAAGATGGTCACTCGCATAACTAGCAGTCACTAGATACGCCACTTCCAGATGCGCTAACTACATATAACATTTTGATCAATGTCGATATGCATCGCATCTTATTACGATCTCCGAGCTTTGGCCACAATGGTTCGTTGTCCGCAACGATCGCGCCCCCAATCTGGCTTTCATAAATTAAAACTTGTCATTCGTTCTCCTACACTTGAATACGTTAGACACCGAATGATTGTGACTGGTGGAGGTACTTATCCAATTTAAGCTATTCAGAATCAAATTCGGAAAAGTTCCTGGTGATAAAGTAGCTTAATTATATAAAAAATGTCTGGCAATTCTGACAAAAAACCCTGATTCTGAGCTATTGTGCTCTGTCAAAAAAATAGCAGGGAAAAATTACAAGACATAGGAATCTCATATATTTCCCAGTCATCAGCGTTGATGTTGATAGAAGCTTCTCGGTATACATATGCAGTGTCGTAGCAGCCGCCCCCGAGCCCTCCGTCCGGGGGGCGGGTGTTGTTGGGCTCCGTTGTCTCACGCTTGATTATTATTATTATTATTAATTACAGGCAAATCCAGTAGCATGGGAAGAGTGCAAGCACTATTACCACCCTAAGGTGGCCCCATGTACCGGAAGCGCCCAAAAGATTCAGAGAGAAAGAGAGTTCGAAGAGAAAAAAGTCTAGAAAGAGATTTGGAAAGAAAATCATAAAAAAATAACAATAAATAATAAACCATCATCCGATAACAATCCATAATGTCACTCCGCCCACGCTCCTCAATAAATAATAACAATCAACAATAAATATGTGAATCAGTAAATAACAGCCATCAATAAATAAGAATAAATATTAACAAATAAGTAATAAATAACAATCAAGAACAATACATATGATTCAATAAGAAACATCCAACAATAAATATAAATATGATTCAATAAGTAACAACAATACAAATAAATATGATTCAATAAACAATAACACCAATAAATATGATTCAATAAACAACAACAACAATAAATACGATTCAATAAACAGCAACAACAATAAATATGATTCAATAAACAACAACAACAATAAATATGACTCAATAAACAGCAACAACAATAAATATGATTCAATAAACAACAACAGCCAAAAAGTAAAAGTATAATTTAATAAATAACAACAACCAATAATAAATAGTAATAAATAGAGAGTAAAATAGGAATAAATATAAATAAATAGAAAATAAATAACAATAAATATGAATAAATATACAATTAATCAGACTCAACAGTCAATTCCGCTCTTTCAGTAGCATTTCATTTACTTTGGCCTTGAATTTGTTCAAATTGTTCTGCGAGAAAGCCTCCTCCTTCAACGTGTTCCAAGTAGACACAGTGGCCGGAAGAAAGCAACGTTGGAAGTGTTTTGTACGACAACGAATTGGAGCCATGCACTGGGAATGCTGTTTGGATGTAAACCGTGTGCTTCTTGCTGCCACGAAATTGATATTGAAATTGATATTGAAATTTATCATAAAGTAGCGCATAAAACTACCGTAAGTCCCCAGGAGACCAAGGGAAAGCTAGTAACTGCATTTCTTCGAAGTCTTACCTCTATTATAAAGGTGTTTTATTTATAATGGGGTCCCGATTATTGCCTTCAGGAGGGGGCACAAGACTTCGCTATCGCTCTGTAAAACACCATACTAACAGATAGACGACAAACGCTAACGGAAGAAAATTAGAGAAAATTATTCGTACTGTTTTTACAATCGTTCGTCCTCATCTGCCCAATAAATTTATGTATATATAAATAAATTAAAATTCATTAAATATACTCATTGAACTGAACAATTAAGTTAATTAAATAAAATAAATTCATAAAAAAATTAATTGAACAATTCTGCCCAATGAATTCATTGAACCCCCTTTGCATATCTTCATATGTTATAATGTTTAAAGTAAATTGCATTATGTGTATACATTTACAAACATATATGATATATCTTGTGATTTTCTTTTGTTTTCTTGTATTTTTCTGACATTATTTCAATAAGAAACTTGAATCACATATTTGAGCTTTTTCATCAAATGTTTTGTAAAAGTGAATTACATATTAATGGCAACAAAGAACACATACACAAGATACATAATTACATAATTACATAAATATATAATTAAATCATTACATAATTACATAATTACATAATTACATAATTGCATAATTACATAATTACATAATTACATAATTACATAATTACATAATTACATAATTACATAATTACATAATTGCATAATTACATAATTACATAATTACATAGTTACATAATTACATAATTACATAATTACATAATTACATAATTACATAATTACATAATTACATAATTACATAATTAAATAATTACATAATTAAATAATTACATAATTACATAATTACATAGTTACATAATTACATAATTACATAATTACATAATTACATAATTAAATAATTACATAATTACATAATTACATAATTACATAATTACATAATTACATAATTACATAATTACATAATTACATAAGAATTGAAAACTAACCACATATTTTCCGACCTCTAATAATAACATATACTGACAATTAAACCAAAATTTAAATGTACAGATAGGTTCAGTATGGGAATGTTATCGGTTCATTGAACCCAGTTGGTAGTTAGTGTGTCACGTTTTCTTCGGTACACCGAGAGTTAAACAAGCGATAGCTAATAGTTGTACTATAGTGGTTTTTGTTAAATACAATCCCTTTTCGGCTCATATTTTTATGAATTCTGTAGACGATATCTTTTGTTAATGGTATAAGTTTTGTATATTCTTCATTTATAGGAGTATGTCTTAATTATACTATTTTAGAGCCTCTAGTCAATCGACATTTTCTTAATCTATTTCTGTTTCAGCTAATTTGTAAAAGCTAAAATAGAACACATAAATAGAGCTAGACCAATGCATAGTTAAAATACCATCTTAGCTTGCTAAACAATTAAGCAGCTTGTAATTGCATGAGCATGTGTGTGTGCAGAGCCGTTGCAAGGAATTATGGGGCCCCCCGAAGGCAACACTTGGGGCCCCCATTATAAATAAATCACCAAATAAGGAATGTATTTATTAGACATAATCACATAATACGTGAAGCAACGGGGCCCCTCAACATTAGGGCCCCCCGGCCGGGGGGGTACGGGGGGCGGTTGCTACCAATCAATCAATCAATCAATCAATCAATGCTTTATTGCAATCGCTGGGCACGCGCTTTTCATTGCAATATATACATAAATTATACAAACATACATATATATAAATACACACATACATACATGTATGAACATACACACAAATACATACATACACATACACAAACATGGTAGCATTTATCGTTCAAATATATATTACAAAATTGTGGCCGCTTCATAGTTTATACGTTTGCGAGCTGCTTTCGTGGATATTATCGGCGGTTCAAGCGGTCTTGTTCGTCTCAAGTTGATGTTGTGTTCACGTGCTGGTTCAAATGTCTCGTACAAGGCAGTGGGTTTATGGGTCGTGGCTATCGTTCGAATAAGTCGTTTTCTATTGTCGTTAATGAGTGCATCCACTGTAGGTAGGCTGAGCTGTCTACAAGTTTCGGAAATGTGGTCGTATTTTGGTTTTTTCGTGAGGACTCGTGCGCAGAAATTGATAATTTTGTTCTACGGCTCTGTGTGTATGTATATATATATATATATATGTGTGTGTGTGTGTGTGTGTGTGTGTGTGTGTGTGTGTGTGTGTGTGTGTGTGTGTGTGTGTTTGGTTAAGAAATATGGTCATGTGATGTCGTATGGTGTGAGTTATACATATGTGTATATTTGCATATTTGTTGACCTGTTCTGGGGAGTATTTGATTAGCATGTGTGCGTATGTGCGAATTTGTGTGTTAGCGCAATCCGCCGAGGCGAGTTGGGTGCGGCGGCACTGAGACAGCCGCAAGCTGTTCTGGTTGAAGAAGGGTGGCAGTGCTAATGCGGGTGTATCGCGGGCTTTTTGTGCTTCTCGAGTATCTGTTGTGGCGAGCGGAATAGATGTAATTGCTCTGGTGTGATGTTCTGGATTTTATTTGCCTTATTGTGTTTTTAACTTGAATTATACGTTCCCTATTTATTTATTTTTCTTCAGCAACACAGCTTAAATTCAGAATTCCATCAATTGAAAACGAGGACAATTTAAAAATTAGTATTATTATGATATATTCAACAAAAACGCGCCAGACAGAAAGGCGCATAAATGAGCACCCAAGTGGTTACAAACCGCAATTCCCACAAAAGTCTCAATTTAAATTATCTCCATTAATATTAATCCATCAGCACATACAACCTAAATAAATTATATTTTAGCATGCTGAAATAATTATTTGTTTATTTCGACTTGTAAATATTGTTTAATATCGATATTTACGGCAAAAACGTTCGCTCAATATGCATTATTTTCACTTTTCTTGCAACCATACTCGCTTGCAAGACACCCGGCATCTAGCGTTTGTTTGCTCACACGCACTTTCACTTTTACCCAGTGTTGTCCGCCGGCGACGGTGGATGCGTTGTGTGGAAGACGTGCGTTGTGCGTAGTGGGAATGTCTTTTTATGCGTGGCATCAGAGAGCCTGGCTGCAACTAGTCAATAGCTGCCACTAGACGCACATAACACATCCTCAACGACACCGACTCACTTTGACAGTTTTTATTTCGTTGTTCACGCGCTAAGTTGTTTTTGTGGTCGCCAGAAAATGTGTGTTTTTGTTGGTTGCCTAACGTGTGTCGGCCGACGTGTATGCGTGCGCGTGTGCGTGTGTACGTTTCGGTCGTTTTTACCAGCTGGAGATGCGCGCGCGCAGCCGGCCGTATCTCGGGTCGTTGACCCCGACTGTAGTGTGTTGGTCGGTGTCTATGTGTGTGAGTTATATTACTGTCCGAATGTGGATGTAGCAATGACCACGGTGCGCTCATTGTCAATACTTCAATGTGTAAAGTGGTACTCAATGTAAAATATAAATTTCTTTGAGTATTAAGGTAGATGCTAGATGTGATAGATTGACAATGTTGACAATACATGTTTGATTACCAATAAATAACGAAGAATTATTAATAACAAATGAATACATTATTCGATTATTTTTCACACTTACATGGCTTACATGGCTAGTTGAAATCCAGCACAAATATAGAGTAACTAGCATTTAAACCCGCCCGTCATGCGGAACAAGTTTTATAGCAAAAGGAACACAAATTAAGAAGCAAAAAAACTAAACCAATAGAAAAGTATAAAAGTCTGAATTTGTATATTTTAAGCTTTTTTAATTTTCTAGCATTTAAAATCACTCGTCGTGCGGAAAAATTAATAAAACAAAGGTAATACAAATCGAACGAATCCAATAGGAGATTCTCAATTAAAATTTCTATACCAATAGAAAAGTCTCAATTAAAATTTCTAAACCAATAGAAAAGTTCAAAATTATAAATTTGTATATTTTTGCTTTAATTATTTACGAAATGTTTTTCCCTCAACCCGTCTCACATTTAAGCCCGCTCGTCGTGCGGAATTATTCAGAAATCAAACGGTAAACAAGCACAATGAAGACTGCTGACAATTTTTGTCATTACTAGAATTGGAAATTGTATGTGATAATTGTTTTCATTTTATTTTTTATTATGCGACCATAAATGCCAAAATATGTTGTCAAAGGTCTCAAAATATGTTATTTAATTTTCGTAAAATATGTGAACTTTGGACTCCTTCATAGATTATTTGCATTTTATGCATGTATCCAGCGACATTCCATTGGGGACTCTTAGGGGGGCTAAATCTTCGTAGTACGTGGCAAAAGTTTCACCTTGATTGGGCTCTTCCGATAAGGTCGAGGTGCATTGGCGGCGCCAGAATTCTTCCGGTGGGGTGTTGAGGGCAAATATGGAAAAATATGTGGGGCTCTGCGAAACATGACGAACTACAATCGAAATGTTCAAGGAAGAGGTACCACTGGAAGGGTGTCATTTTGCTTTGAGGCACAATGATCCCAATTATTTGAGTATGCATATATAGTTGATATGATTCTTTTTGAGTGAGGAACCGATTTGTTGTATCGATCGAGCTGCAACTTGTGTCCAGAGGACGCTTTATTCTCACATGCCGCGCAAAACATTCTCTTCCTGTCTTGTGTTGAATAATTTCCGAAAATGTAATTATAAAGTAAATGTGTGATACTACCTTCCCAAAAAGCCTGTGGTGCGACACGAATTTCTTCTCGCGCCACCCCGTGACCCTACCAGCTGTGTGTACGCCTGTTTGTCTGTATGTCCGTGTGTCATGGTTGTCCGTGGCATTGTGTATGTGTTGTAGGCCCATGTGTGCGTGAGCTTTTTTGTACGTGTGTCCGATCGTGCTGTCCTGTTATGTCTGTACTTGTAAATACAGTCGGTCCAATGCACTCACGTTATCAACTTGTGTTGTTCTGTGGCTACCCAAACGCCACAAGCCAATCGCACGTGTATGTAGCTTGGAGCGATTGGATCAGACAAATTAAACCACAACGACAACTCATACTGTACTAGTAGTATAACACCGTGCTACGCTATTCGTGTCCAAGCTTGAGAAGCTATTAGGAAACAAACAAACAAACATGTATTTGATATAGCGCCAAGTAGAGCAGAGGCGCGTAAAAGAGTAAAACTGTTGCGAACAATATAAAGGAGTATTAGCTCATAGAGGGAAAATAAATCAGCCAGGAAAAATAACACACATGATAATAAAAGAGAAAAACGAGTATAAAAACAGCAAAAGAATTATCTTACACAGTAACATACATCACATCACACATCACATCATACAATAACACTGGTAACCAAGAAAAGCGAATGTAGAGAGAACAAGATTTAGTGCTGTCGGAATGGAGGAGTTAGAGGTGTGGGCGATGATAGGAAAAATTTGTGCAGAGCAGAAGAGAATGAGGACTATGATTTTTGCTTCAGGACATGAGGAGGAAGGTGATTGTAAAGACGGGCAGCAGAAAAGTAGAATGACTTGCCTGAGCAGTGACTCATAAAGAGCAGGAGGAGAAACAAGAGGTACAGGACGACGACTGGAAGGTCGCTCGTTGCACTGTAGGAGGGTAAGTAAGTAGGAAGGAGGAGAAGCCGAGTGAAGAAGTTTATATACAAGACAGCAAAGCTTATGATGGATCCTCGAAGGGACTGCCAGCCAGCCTAGTTGCCGAATATGTACAGAGGCTGGTGTCCTAGGCGGAAGACGCAAAACGAATCGACAGGAAATGTTAATGATTGACTGAAGGGAGCGAAGAGATTTTTGAGGTAGGTGAACAAATAGAGGATTGCAATAGTCGAGACGGGAGAAGATATAGGAATTAACAGGAAGCAGTGGAGACGATTCGTCGATATGTCGGCGTATAGGGTAGAGTAGGCGTAAAATTAATCGACAGGATCGGGTAACGTTTGAAAGATGCTTGGAGAAGTCAAGTGAAGGATCAAAGGCAATGCCCAAACTACAAATATGAGAGGAGGGGGACAACTGGAGACAGTTCGGAAAAATCCTAGGAGGGTGAAATAAAATATACTCTGTCTTATCTGGATTCAAGAGGAGATCTCTAGAGGTCGCCCAGGCAGCTATGTTGGAGAGAAGTTGGTCAATGAGTTAACTGTTAGAGGACGAAAAGGGGAAGTAAATTTGGATATCATCCGCATAAATGTGGAAAGATATAGGATAGGTGCGGAGGAATGGACAAAGAGAAGAAACATTAAGATTAAATAAAAGAGGACCGAGAAGAGGAACACCCGAAAGAATAGGATAAGAAGATGAATATTCAGAGTTACAGCGTACCGAAAACGACCGATCAGCAAGATAGGATGACAATAGAGACAGCGCGGGGGAAGAAAGACCGGAATGCCGTAGATCCTGGCGGAGAATAGAGTGGTTCACAAGGTCAAAAGCGGAAGAAAAGTCAAGCGAAATGAAAAGCACAGAATTACCCACGGAAAAAGAAGCAAGTATATCATTAAGCACAGAGAGGAGCAGAGCTTCAGTTGAGTGTCCGGAAACGAAACCAGATTGACATGGATCTAGGGCCGGATATATGCAAGGGCGGTGCTGAGGACTTCCTATATATTTCCATTGTCAATGTTGCTGGCGTTACTATTAAACCTATATACAGCATTCGAGTGTATCATAACATCTCGAACCCGTGATCTGTGTAATTACAATTATAATCAAGGTGGATGAATTCAAAGCACAACATATAGAATTAAATATGTGGACTCATTACCCGCTCGTGCCGCATATTACTCCGACAATTTTACCCTATCCGTTCGTCGATTGATGTCTCATCCGCTAGTCTTCTGGTTAACTCCTATATTTTTTCTAAGATCGACTATTGCAACTCGCTCTTCTTCCATCTTACCTTGAAATATATCCGCCAACTCCAAGCAGTGATCAACCTTGCTTGTCGGTTTGTACTGAGGCTTCCTCCGCGACCCCCAGTTCGGTGCATATCCGGCAGCTCGGTTGGTTACCTGCTCTTTTTGGTATCCGCTATAATATATGTTGTCTGGTCTTCAAACTGATCCACTCTCCCTCTTCTCCTTCTTATCTCCGTTCCCTATTGACTCTCAATAATCGTACTTCTTGCCGCATTCCTGTGTCATTAGTCTGTTCCCCTGCTCTTAATCAATCTTCTTGGTCATCCAAATCTTTAAATTTCTCTGCTCCTCGTATCTATAACTCGCTTCCACCTTACCTTCAACACAAGTCTTCATTCCGATCCGTTTCTGCTGATCTTCATAAATATCTGCCCATTCGTTCTCTTAATGATTGAATGTATGATTTGCCGTTGGTTATATGTGTGTTGTTCGTGCTGATCGTCCTGTGTTGTACCCTCGTTGTTCTTTCTTGATATTTGTCTTTTTAATCACTGTGAATTATCTGCTTTCGTTGCTGCGTCCAGTTTTTGCATCTCTTGCATTCATCGTTGTCTGGTCAGTCTCCGCCCTGCTACTGGTAACCGTGTAATTCCAGTACAACCAGATTCATGGTCGAGTCGTCGGCGACTAAATCGGCTCCCCCACTGTTCTGCAGTGAGGAGGGTGACTAGACACCCGACAGGAGAAAGAAAACTTGTTTCAAGGGTGGATGAGCTATCTGATAGCCAACGGCCATCTAGCATGCTCCAGTTTGCAAACATGTTTACATTTTTCTTTTTGTGCCTACTCCCTGCTCGCTGTGATGTTCCTGTCTGTTGTGTCATTTTCGCGCCTGTGCAAAAATATGTGCGCTATATAAAATACTAGCATCAAAACCCGCTCGTTGTGCGGAAGAATTCATATAATGCAATTCATATTTATAAAAACTGATATTCATAAAAAATATTCCAAATGAAAAATGAAAAAAATGTAAACTCATAAGTGTATTACTCAATAGAAAAGTCCAAATGTGAATATTTATATTTCTATTTTGATATAATATTTTCCCTCATCCCGCCTCATATATAAACCCACCCATTTTGCGGAATAAATCATAACACTAACGCGTAACAAACAATGAAAATTCTAGCATGTGAACCCGCCCGTCGTGCGGAACAATTCATACTATCAAATTTATATTCAACTAGCATAAAAACCCGCCCGTTGTGCGGAAGAATAAATAAAATGAAATTCATATTCATAAAAATTGATATTCATAAAAAACATTACAAGTTTAAAAAGAAAAAAATGTAAACTCATAAGTGTCTTACTCAATATAAAAGTCCAAATGTGAATCTTTTTATATTAATTTTGACAAAATATTTTCCCTCCACCTAAGGCAAGGCAAGGACCAGGGCCAAGGCATTTTCAGGGCTCATTTTGTCTTTACACCGCTAGAAATTTTTCTACAATTATTTTTACAATTTTAAAATTCAACCTATCGTGTAGAGAACATAATTTGCAACATTATGATGTAAATTTTTAGTGTGTACACCGAGTGGCTGCCGAGCAATAACTGGCAGAAAATGGATCAAGGCGGGTTGTCGGTGGAAATGGCACGGTCTTGAATGAATGGTTATATCTTTTGAAATGTTAACACTACATATTTGAAAAATAGATCATCTTGTAGAACACAAAATTTCTAGCATCAAAACCCGCCCGTTGTGCGGAAGAATGCTTGAGTTGGTCAGCACAGTTATGTTTTAGTCAGACTATGATTGAAGTTGTTACCACTAACCTTTCCGTAGCAGCAGTCAGTCGATCAAACACACAATGACGGGATATGTGTAATTTAGCATGTTGTTTCTGTGTCGCCCGTCGTGCAGTATATATATGTATATATATATATATATATATATATATATATATATATATATATATATATATATATATATATATATATATATATATATATATATATATATATATATATGTATATATACTGCATGGTGGTGTACGAAACAGCAACTTCAAGGCATTCCACCTGTGACTGTTTCGTGCGACGGCAGCGCGATACATGAAAGCAGGACAGTCAAAACACTGGGACTGACTGTTGACCGACACCTGCGTTTTACTGATCACATTGACCAGCTCGTCCGCGGATGCACAGGTATGCTCATCGGAATATCGCACGCGAAGAGCAGCATTCCTAAAAATTGCCTGCGCAGAATAATCGAGTGTCTTGTGATCAGTAGACTGCGTTATTGTGTCTCAGTGTACGGCACCTGTGGCAAAGCCGAACTGAACAAGCTTCAAAAAGTGTTGAATTTTTGCGCCAGAGTAGTCACAGGGCAGAGGAAGTACGACAGCATCGCACAACAATACCGATCCCTCCGCTGGCTAACTGCTGAACAGCTTGTTGATTATCACCGTGTTATTGCTGTGCACAACATTTGCGTATTCGGCGTGCCTAATCAACTCGCAAGCGAGGTCACGTTAAACGCACAGCATGAGCACAACACACGAGGCTCGACACAGTGTCTGCTGCCGCGCATATCGACCGAAACTGGAAGGCGGAGGCTGCTCTACAGCGGTGTACAGCTTTACAACAACGTCAAGGCAGACAAACTGCGAGTTGAATTCAAGTCCAAGCTGCACAAAGAGCTATTAAACCAGAGACCAATGTGACCAAATTAACGCCAAAAACACCAAGAAGCATCATATTGACTGATTTTATCTGATTTTTATTTATTTCACCTTACCTTTCCATGCGTTCTATTGTGTTTTAGCACATTCACCAATTTTATACATTTCATTCATCGACTTTTTATTCGAATTTCACTATGTACTTAAACGACAGAGCTGAATAGCCATTTGTAATGGATGCTTTTGATAAATACATGATAGCGACCCAGTCCATAACTGTTGCGTCGTACTAATACCGCTAGATGGCGCCATGTGTACACATTCACTGTATGCGCGATTTTCGACCTTATAGACTGTGACTGTGCGATAGCGTAACATAAGTACGTCTGATAGCACGATATACAGCAAATGTTTTTCATGATTATATATTAATTATACAATTGATTGCCACACGTTGTACTATTTTACATTGCTATATATGTACGCTTCAAATCCTGGTCGCTGCGCTACGTGTAATATTTATATGTGTGTAAACTTGTGCATTTACTATGTGAACATTATGCCCTGCATTAGGCCGCTTCAAGTCAAGCACCATTATGGGGTAAATTTCGATGCCTTGCTTCGTCAAGTCAGTCGAACGTTGTGAAGTGAATACAGTGATACGTGTTACAGTGAAAGTGTTGTGCTATCCCTCTCCTTTCGTTGGGTAATAGGTGGTAGTTTACGCTGGTAGCTCCGGTATTACCAGTATTGCATTCCACGGACCCGTCTCTTCCTTCTTCCTTGCCTCTCTCCCCTTGGCTCAGGCCTCTCACCCACTGGAGGTGAGAGTGCTCGCTCCGGGTGCAGTACGATCCCGGAGCACACCGGTCCTGATTGAGCCCAGGCCTAAACAGGCTAGCAGAGGCGTGGGTTGCCCTGCTTCAAGAAGGGAAATTGCCGGGTCGCGTGTCGGTGAACGCAGGCCACATTTGGCCCAATAGAATTGGACCCAAATCCAAATTCTACACTGGTGACCCCGACAACCGGCATGCTAGAACCCGGAGGCACGACACCACAGGCACAGTCGCCCGACGGTAATGTGGATCTCACAACCACAGCCAAGCCGTTGACGACATTCCGGCTACCACCGTTCTGCGCTGACGAGCCCGAATTGTGGCTCACACAAGTGGAGTTCGCGTTCGACGTATCCGGTATCGACGATGGCCGCAGCCGTCTCAAAATGCTCGCGGCGAACCTTCCGATGCCGGTCGCGGTCCAAGTAAAGGACATCATCAGCCGACAGACTGCGACATTCACCGAACTCTGCGAAGCACTCCGTTCACGACTGGCTACCTCTCGCGCATCAAAACTCGAAGCGCTGCTGCGCCATCAACAGTTAGGTGATCAGCGACCATCGCAACTGTTGCGCAACATGCGCAACGAAGTGACAGCGGCAGGAGATCCTGGAGACACCGGACTTCTGCGAACGCTATTTCTCCAGCGATTGCCACAAACAATCCGCACCGCACTGTCTCTCCTTCCAGAGAACAGTGACTTGGACGTGTTGGCTACCGCCGCTGATCGCTTTGCTCAAGCAACCGCCAATCAATCGGCTACAGTCTGGCCAGAAGTGGCGGCGATTCGGCAAGTAGAGCACGCTGCATCAGCTCCTACAGCACCAACCGTGTCCCACACGGAATTTTCTCAGTTGATGGCGAAAATGACGGAGCTCATCAGCGAACTGCAGCTCTCAAGGAGTCACGCAGCCGAAAGTCGCTCTCGCCCGCCACAGCGGAACCGCTCGCTGTCTCGTCGCAACTCCAGACCGAGCCAAAACCAGGCGCGCAGTGACGAAAATCGTGTTTGTCGCTTCCACCGCAGATTTGGCTCATCAGCTTACAGATGCGAGCTTCCGTGTACTTGGACTGCTACAGCCAACTCGGAAAACTGATGAGCCTGCGGCGCAGCGCACCAGCGTCGACGGGCGAAATTCACAAACCGGTGCCTCTCTTCTTTGTACAAGACAGCATGAATAGACGACGCTTCTTAGTGGACACCGGTGCCCAGGTGAGTGTTCTGCCTGTGTCAAGCTTGCCAGAGCCTCCGCCGCAACAGTCTTCCAAGCTGTTAGCGGCAAACGGTTCGCTCGTAAATGTCTATGGCACTCATGAGCTTACATTGACACTCACTCATGGCCCTCCGTTGCGCTGGAAATTTGTAGTCGCTGACACGACACTTCACATAATCGGCGCTGATTTGCTTGCACATTACCGTCTCATTGTCGATGTGCATCGCATGATGTTAAGCGATATTTCGGGACGTGTCCGCGCCCGAGGTACTGTGAATTCCCTGACATCTCCTCGGCTACAGTGCCTTGTAGAAATTTCACCGGCTTTTCAGTCGTTACTCGCCGAATTTCCAGGTGTGGTGCGTCCGCCCGATCAGCCATTTCCGCTGCGTCATTCGGTAACGCACCATATCCAAACACACGGTCCGCCGAAATTCGCCAGACCACGCCGCTTGCCTCCCGACCCACTGAATGTGGCAAAACAATCATTTTCAGATATGCAAAGGCTCGGAATCATGAGGCCATCGAGCAGCAGCTGGGCTGCACCACTGCATATGGTGCGCAAGAAACAGCCTGGTGAGTGGCGTCCGTGTGGGGACTACCGCGCCCTGAACGCGTGTACCGTACCGGACAAATATCCGATCCCGCACATTCAAGACTTCGTGACGAATCTGGCGGGTTGTCGTGTATTCACCACCTTGGATCTTGTGAGGGCGTACAATCAGATCCCAGTAGAGCCGAACGACGTCCACAAAACTGCAATTACTACACCGTTCGGGCTCTTCGAGGCTACGCGAATGCCGTTTGGTCTCCGCAACGCGGCCCAAACAATGCAACGCTTCGTTGATCAAATACTGGCAGGGCTCAACAACGTGTACGCGTACATAGATGATATTCTCATCGCCAGTTCCACCATGGCAGAACATGAAGTTCACGTACGCGCAGTCTTACGCCGCCTACAAAATATGGAGTTATCATCAACCCAAATAAGTGCGTGTATGAGCAAGCCGAAGTATCGTTCCTGGGTCATCGTCTCACCGCCAATGGTATCTGCCCGTTGCCAGACAAAATAGACGCCATCATGTCATTTCCCAAGCCAGAAACACAAGCTCAGCTTCGTCGATTTCTCGGAATGACAGCGTTCTACAACCGCTTCTTGCCCGCTGCAGCAGAACAACTGCAGCCGCTGCACAAACTACTGGTGCCAGCCGGTAAGCGTTCTCGCCGACCCGTAAATTGGACTGGTGATGCACAAGACGCTTTCCAAAACATCAAAGTGAAACTGGCTGCTGCCGTCATGCTGACGCACCCAGTTCGCGACGCTCCAATCAGCCTACAGGTGGATGCGTCCGACAAGGCTATCGGAGCAGTCCTGCAGCAATATGCACACGACGACTGGAAGCCACTGGCATTCTTTTCAAAAGCGTTGCGTCCAACCGAGTGCCGCTACAGCACATTTGGTCGTGAGCTCTTGGCAATCTACTTGGCCATCCGAAGATTCAGGCACGCAGTGGAGGGCCGACCATTGATTATATTCACAGACCATCGCCCACTCGTCACCGCTGTGAACTCTCATTCGGACCGCTATTCGTCACGAGAAATTCGTCATCTGGAGTTCATAACCCAGTTCACGACGGATATCAGACACGTGGCGGGCTCCGACAACGTTGTAGCTGATGCTTTATCGCGCACAGTCAGCGTTCTGTGTCATCCAAAACCACCACTTCACGATTTCGATGCGTTAGCAGCCGCACAGCAAGCCGATGTCGCCTTGCAGCGGTTAGAAGACACGGAACATTCGCTACGGCTACGCAGAATCAAACTCGCAAGCGGTGCACTCTTGTTATGTGATGAATCGACAGGCCGCCCTCGTCCAATCATACCGACAAGTTTCCGCAGACATTACTCTTCTCTGTGGCACAATATGTCGCATCCGGGTGTTCACGCCACACAAAAACTGATCACATCTCGCTGTGTTTGGCCAAATATGAAGCGTGACATTCAACAGTGGACACGCTCATGTGTATCATGTCAACGCGCCAAGGTCCACAGACACACACGAGCTCCAATCGGCACCTTTGACGTGCCCAGCGACCGATTCCGACATGTGCACGTCGACTTGGTTGGTCCGCTGCCTCCATCCAACGGAATGTCGTACGTACTCACATGCATCTGTCGCTTCACAAGGTGGGCAGAAGTGATACCCATTGCTGACATGCGAGCCGAAACAGTATGTCGTGCATTTTTGCTTGGCTGGCTAGCGCGATTTGGTGTCCCTGAAATTGTGACAACAGACAGAGGTACGCAATTCACCGGCACTCGCTGGCAGCAACTGTGTGAAGTCATGGGCTTCAAACAGAAAACTACATGCAGCTACCATCCGGCAAGCAATGGCCTTGTTGAGCGTCTGCATCGCCAACTTAAGGCATCACTGCGAGCGCACATGTCAGTCCATTGGACGGACACTCTGCCAATTGTTCTTCTTGGTTTACGAACGGCCGTCAAAGCAGACCTGCAAGTGTCATCCGCCGAACTAGTATACGGCACGCCGCTACGCATTCCATGCGAAATGATTGTGCCTCGTTCAGGACGCGCCCAACAGCCGCAAACATCGCTCGCGTATGCAGACACATTGAGGCGATCCATGGCCCATATCAGACCAACGCCACCGCGTCACACGTCTGCCAGATCCCACGTGCCATCCGCCCTTGTATCGTGCAGCCATGTATTTGTCCGCCATGAAGCGCGTCATACTCCGCTTGATTGTCCCTACGACGGTCCTTTTCGTGTTGTCAGCCGGACGGATAAGACAATTACAATTCAGCGCCGTTCGAAAACAGACACAGTCTCCATCAATCGAGTCATCCCGGCCGTTGTTGAAAACGTCGAACCATGCACGTCACACACCAGTGATCCGAAATCAGCAACTAAACTGTTCCTGTCACAACCATGCACGGGACCAGATCCTGTGCTGAAGATGCGCAGGACACAACCGGTCAGTAGTGCAACGACAACACGGTCGCAAATCATCAGATCATCACAAGTGTCACCACAATCTAAACGACCACAGGATCAACAACAAACGCAACCTTCACAACAACGAAACAGGCAAACACATAAACGACAGTTATCACCACCAACTGAATCCACACAACCATCATCCATTTTGCAGACTCGTGTAGGACGAATTGTGCGAACTCCCAAACGGTATCGAGTCTCCTTCCTAGTCAACTCTGACGGGGGGTAGTGTAGCGACCCAGTCCATAACTGTTGCGTCGTACTAATACCGCTAGATGGCGCCATGTGTACACATTCACTGTTTGTATGCGCGATTTTCGACCTTATAGACTGTGACTGTGCGATAGCGTAACATAAGTACGTCTGATAGCACGATATACAGCAAATGTTTTTCATGATTATATATTAATTATACAATTGATTGCCACACGTTGTACTATTTTACATTGCTATATATGTACGCTTCAAATCCTGGTCGCTGCGCTACGTGTAATATTTATATGTGTGTAAACTTGTGCATTTACTATGTGAACATTATGCCCTGCATTAGGCCGCTTCAAGTTAAGCACCATTATGGGGTAAATTTCGATGCCTTGCTTCGTCAAGTCAGTCGAACTTTGTGAAGTGAATACAGTGATACGTGTTACAGTGAAAGTGTTGTGCTATCCCTCTCCTTTCGTTGGGTAATAGGTGGTAGTTTACGCTGGTAGCTCCGGTATTACCAGTATTGCATTCCACGGACCCGTCTCTTCCTTCTTCCTTGCCTCTCTCCCCTTGGCTCAGGCCTCTCACCCACTGGAGGTGAGAGTGCTCGCTCCGGGTGCAGTACGATCCCGGAGCACACCGGTCCTGATTGAGCCCAGGCCTAAACAGGCTAGCAGAGGCGTGGGTTGCCCTGCTTCAAGAAGGGAAATTGCCGGGTCGCGTGTCGGTGAACGCAGGCCACATTTGGCCCAATAGAATTGGACCCAAATCCAAATTCTACAGTGGTCATACAATCCACGTTATGGCACTAAAAGGGTGGAAGACGTAAAGGAAGGGGCTAACCTGGGTGCCGGTGAATCCGAACCAGAGACCTTTCAGACTCATAGCGAGTGCCATAACCGTTGGACACCCGCTCTGATTGTCTATAATAAATGTTAACCTAAGTTGAGTTGTTATATAAATGTAAACCTAAGTTGAGTTGTCCAAAATATATCTATAGACAATGTTAGGAGTTGTTTGCGTAGGAGCATACGTGAAAAATTTATTGCGGCTTCCAACCATGGAAGCGGCCACATACAATTGTCCATGTGAGAAGCAATTCTCCTCCAATAGCAAACCACACGTTTTCAGAGTCTGTTCCTGTGACTTATTGATTGGCATTGCAAAGCATGAGCGAACAGGGAATCGCAAACGTTTAAATTCACAGGGTGTGTTAGAAGGGATCAGGGGAATACGGGGAATGAAGGCTTGTTGTCCCTTGCCTGAACCTGATATTATTACAGCCTCTTTGACATTTCTCAGTAAACGTTTGACAACAAGTCTTGTGCCGTTACATAGATCAGGTTGCGATAAATTGCGCACCATCATTATCGGACATCCTACTTTCAATCGCAGGATATGCGAAGGTATCCCGGGCAGTTCAAGGGAATTGAGGAATTAGACTGGAAAATTAACTGCCTCCGCCTCCGTTGTGACACAGTCGATCGACTTGTATTTTTTTCTTAGCCAGGCAATAAGTCTATCAGATTATCGTTGATTTTGGAAACGGTGCAATTTCTTGTTGCCTAAATGGCACGATTGGAGAGCCAATTGGTATCAGAAAAGCTCTGTACCAGCTTTGGAAACACTTTATTGGTGAGCTCTGCAACTGAAGGAACTACTGTGCTGAAGTCGGACAAGTTCACATTTGCACATCCTTCTGATCTGAGTCTTCCTTCGCCTAGCTCCAGAAGAGTAGTTGCAAACGCCTGTGATGGTGTTGTTAGCCATGGCTACGCCAAAAACTGACAACAACGCGCGTTCGTCAGCGATAATCAAACCCCAGCAAATTGCGTCTGAATTCGCGTAGTCTTTATAAAGACCGGTGCGTGCGAGAATTGCCAATACAATTTGCCTTTATAAAGGCAACGGTGCGTGTAATTCGCTTTACAGTCCGTCCTTAAAATGACGCTTAATAATGTCGTGCAAAACGATGCGAATAGTTTTATCAGTGGCTATATTTGCACGGACACGCAACACAGTAAGCACTAGCACAGTAATGACAAGGCAGAACAATCGAGTCGAGCGAACACAAGTCATAAATCAGGCGAGCGAAAACAAGTCGGAAATCGAGGCGCGATGGGCGATGCACGGTGCCCAACAGCGCAATGCGCGTGCTTAAACGTGCTACGAACGTGCTACGCGCTACGAACGTACTACGCGCGTGCTACGAACGCATGGCTTCAACGACTGAACTGTTGAGCCTGACGTGATAGCGACAGTGAAGAATGGGGCCGCTAAACTTGGTGCGGTCACCTGGGAGCGGCTTAAGACTTCAACGGCCGCAGACGACAACTTGCGAACGCTAATGTCCATCATACAGTCAGGTTTCCCTTCATCTCGCGATCATCTTCCTGAAACCCTTCAAGCCTATTGGCAACACCGCGACGTCCTGTCCGTCGTCAACGATGTTATCATGCACGGGTCTCGCACTTTGATTCCTGAAGCTTTACGCAAAGAAGTGCTCCAGATTCTTCATACTGCTCATCAGGGCAACAGCCGGATGTTCAGTCGGGCGCAACAGACCGTATTTTGGCCAGGTATCACCAAGGACATAGAGAGCACGCGAAACCAGTGTCAACAATGCTGGCGCATAGCTCCATCGCCGTCACGAATGCCCCCAATACAGTCTCAAACGCCACACCAGCCATTCCAGGCGATAGCAGCAGACTTCTTTTCCATACATGGCACAGGATATCTCGTGATAGTTGATCGCTTCAACGGCTGGCCGCACATTGTCACAGCATCAGACGGTGCCAAAGGTGCCATCAAGACACTCATCCATTATTTTGCCACATTCGGCGTCCCGCTAGAGCTAAGCACCGACGGCGGATCGGAGTTTACTGCAAAGGAAACCACGGAGTTCCTGGCAAGGTGGGGCGTGCATCATCGACTGTCATCCGCGTACTTCCCTCAATCCAACGGACGAGCGGAAGTCGCGGTTAAATCGATGAAACAACTGCTATTGACCAATACGAACAACGACGGTTGCGTGCAAACAGAGGCCGCGGCAGCGGGGCTGCTGCAATATCGGAACACGCCCGATCTCGAGACAGGTCTGTCGCCATCACATATCGTATTCGGACGACCCACCAATGATCTGCGTTCTGTTCCACCAAGAACACAAGTGTTTAGTCGAAACAATGTTCACCCAGTGTGGCGGGACACCTGGCGACAACAAGAGGACGCCCTACGCGTGAGGTTCGCCAGGCAATTCGATAGTCTCCACCGGCGTACTCGATGTCTGCGCCCCCTGGTACCCGGCTCCAGGGTTTTAATCCAGAACCAGACAGGGCGCCACCGCAACCACTGAGACCGGTCCGGCACGATCGTCGAGACCCTGCCTTATGACCAGTATATGGTGAAGGTAGACGGATCCGGTAGGGTTACGCTGCGAAATCGCCAGCTCTTGCGACACATCGGGGAGCTTTCCAGTGGTCGGCACGGCATTCCGGACATCACGACAGGTCAGCGGGCAGAGCGCAGCCGGCAGGACTCCAAAAGTCAGCAGACCGGAGATCAACAGATTGCGCCGTCCCGATCCGGAAATTCCGAATCGCGCACATCACTGATGCTGGACGCTTCGCCCGCCGAACGCTCATCGCCGCTACCTTCATCGTCGTCACCAAGCACACCGTCATCACCAACCCGTGCGTCGTCACCACAGTCTCCGCGCGCACGGCCACCACGACAGTCGCCCTCTATATCGGTGTCTCCGGCACCAGACGCGGAGTCGATGACGTCTCAGGAGGACAGCCCCGACGTTCCAGACGGACATAACGACGCGGCCACACCAGAGACACCGTCCACGTCACCCGCGGAACGGCCACAGCAGCGCCGCCGGAAGCCGGCATACTTGCAAGATTATGTGGTTGATTTGTGAATTTACGTGCGTAAACTGGGGGGATGTTGGTATCGGTATACGTGAGTATCGGAATCGGAAAGTGGTATCGAAATCATTTGAGTATCCATACTCAAATGTATACATCTATCACTAGATGGTCAACTCATGTGATTCGTTGTTTATGCACGTATAAACTTGCGTCGCTTTGTTTATAAGTAAGTGTTTATATTTTCAATGTATTTTCGTATTATAAAACTTCCTGTATGAATCGCAAACAAAAACTAATCGTAAACAATAACTACGATCGATAGTCAAGCTAATTTTGGTGTATAATCGTTTGGCGCTAGTGATGTTAAGTGTTCAGTTATTTTCATCGGCTTATATTGTGTATTTTTCTTCTGCCAGCTGATATCATTCCGTTGGAATTACATGGTCCACCCATACGAGACGGTCTTTTGATCACAATCCGCCTCATATATGAACCTGCCCGTCGTGCGGAATAATTCAGAACACAAACACGTAACAAACAATGAAAATTCTAGCATGTAAGCCAGCCCGTCGTGCGGAACAATTCATACTATTAAATTTGTACTCAATTCATTAGATAAAATAAATATGAATTAATAGAGAAAAGAGTAAACCCATAAAAAAATTTGCTATTCAAACCTGCCCGTCGTGCTGAATAATTCAGAACTCTGACACAAAACCATGAAAAATGACTCAACTTTCTTATCATAATGTTTTCAAAATGTTTTTATAACTTCACATCGCCATCTAGCATTGAATCCCGCCCGTTGTGCAGAACAATTAATGAAGTATAATAAATATTGAATTAATAAAAAACGATTAGATATTTTAAGAGAAAAAGTGAACCCATAAAAAGTCTTAACCAATAGAAAAGTGTAAATATGAATGTTTATATTTTAGATGTGGCAAAATATTTTCCCTCGAACAGCCTCGATTTTAAACCCTCCCGTCGTGCGGAACTATTAATAGAATATAATGAATCAAAAAGCTTATCGAGTAGAAAACTATAAATTTGTAAATTCTTGTTTTAATTATTGACGAAGTTTTTTCCCTAAACACTGCTCAAATTCACACCCATCCTTCGTGTGTAGTAATTCAGAAGTGTAGCACTATCAAAACAATGCTGTCATCTCTAACCTGACCTAACCTAACCTAACCTAACCAACCTAACCTAACCTAACCTAGCCTAACCTAACCTAACCTAACCTAACCTAACCTAACCTAACCTAACCTAACCTATAATTCCAGATTAATGCTTCCGCTAAAACAGCATATGCATATAGTTGGCATTGCATGATATTGCAACCCATATCCTTATGCAACTTATGCTTATGCAAGTTGAAATTAAACCAATTGAATTTCACAGTTGAATTCAGTAGTTTACTTTGTTCCCAATAGCATTTTACCCGCCCGTCGTGCGGAACAATTCATGTGTAAATATTGAGGACAATAAAACCTTTATATTCAGTATAGTTTAGCATTAATTATACTGTACGCAATATAACCACACTATCAATGCTTTGAACTAATATGATGCACTATAGATTGTGATCGGGCTTCAGTGAAATTAGATCAGTGTATATTCATGTGTAATCGCAAGTGCGCATAATAGCTGTCAAATTGACAATATGTCCTTTTGACTTTACACCGCCGTAACTTCCTTCAGATACACTTTGGAAAAGTAAAAATCATATTGTATTGTAGAAAACAAAATTTCTAGCACGATGGTATAACTTATTTTAGTGTGTGACAAATAGTTACTGATAAATAGATAGAAAAATTAATTTATTTTAGTCTCACCGTGTTCAAGTAAAATTTTGGACGTAGATTTGAATTTTGGCAATTTTACACATTTTATGAATCATTTTTGGGTATAAATTAGGACCTATCTTGTAGAACCCAAAATTATCTACACAGTGGTCTAATTCGTATAGCTGTGCCATTGCTGGTTTATGAGGCAGAATATTGAACAAAATATTCACGTTTTTCAGTGCAAATTTTGTCTTTTTGACTTTGTCATTTTGACTTCACACCGCCGTAATTTTTTTAATACACTTTGGAAAATTAAAACTTATACCGTGCTGTAGAAAACAAAATTCCCAGCATGATGGTATTATTTATTTAGATGTGCGATTTAGTTGCTGAGAAATAGAGAATAGAGTATAGAAAATCGGACGCGTGGAGTTTAAACAAATTTTGTATGTAGATTGAAATTTTGTCATTTGTACATATTTTATAATAAATTTTTGGATATAAAATATAGCGACTTTTTAGAATAGAAAATTCTCTACACAGTGGTATATTTCGTATAGCTATATCATTTATTTTTTATGAGGAGTAGATGGGGGAATATTGACCAAATTTTTCGCATTTTTCAGGGTTCATTTAGTCTTTTCACCGCAATAACTTTGTTTGGTTTTTTTAGAATCGTAAATTATGCCTATCGTGTAGAAAAGAAAATTTCCAACGTAATCGTATAAATTGTTAGCGGGTACACCAAGTGGTTACCGAGAAGCAGTTTGCAGAAAATTGACCAAGGAGGGTTGGACAGACAAACAGACAGACAGACACACACACAGACAGAGGATATCTTTTATATATATAGATATATATATAAAAATCTATATAGAGATTGTCGACGAATTACGAAAGAATTCAAAAGAGCATCGCAAAAATGGAAAATGATAGCATACCAAATGAAGCAATACAGGAATTTGCTGGTGGGGCGATGAAGATTTTGAAAAACAGTCATATACTTTTACCGAATAAAATGCCAGAGGAGTTACATAAGATCAAAGAGATTAAGATGCAAAGCAATACTGTCATCACTCCTACAGACAAGACCGGACGTCTAATGGCACTCAGCACTGAGCACTATGAGAGGATGCTGTCTGAATCAACAGTCGAAGGAGGCAATTTTCAGGAAATTTAATCTGTGCTTCCATCCACCAGGCAAGCCCAATTCAACAAAAACCTCGACTACGTTATACAAAAATATAGAAAGAACAAAACTGTTCAAAGCTGCCTCTCTAAGCTCAAATATAGCTTTCCAATGCCTAGTTCGGCTTACACCTTACCCAAAGACCACAAGGTCGGATAACTGAAAGGGCGACCCATAGTTGCTGCAGTGGACGGGCCAGTCACAAAACTAGCAAAATGTCTTTCGAAAAAATTGGATGGACTTCTCAATAATGTACCCGCACATCTTAGAAGTTCAGATGAGTTTTTGCAGTGGCTTAAAACAATACCACAATGTGGATTAAAGGGGTTTGCCTCTCTTGGCCTTAAAAACTTATATGGCACTATTCCACGCTGCTCAGATGACAACAATAAGGGCCTAGATTAAGTGTTACGTGACTTTTTAATTAACAACAAGTCCAAAGAGGATATGTTTCATGAGATGGCGGTTGAGGATATTGTTGATTTGGTCAATATGGCCATATCAAATGATGTCGTCATTCAGGGAGCTAAACTCTATGAACAGATCGAAGGATTATCAATGGGCAATCCACTGACTCCTCAACTGGCCATCATATTCGCCGACTATTTGGACCAATAATTTCAAACGGCATTTCATCGGCCACTCAAATACAAAAGATACATCGATGATATATTTGTAGCTTGGTATGACGACATTGACACCGCAGTGTTGCTAGCTACCGCCAATTCCATCTCAAAATGTATTGAGTTTACTATTGAGCTGGCGAAGAATGGCAGACTGGCTTTTTTGGACTGCAACATCAGCTATAATGGTGAACAATTTGTATCTGAGGTATACATGAAGCCTCACCACAGCGGCTCAATCATATCTTGGATGTCTAATGGTCCAAAAAGTGCTAAGTGTGCAATAGCATATGTGGAATTTGTGAAGGCTTCGAGAAGAGCCACTACACCGGCGACACTTCAGACTTCAATTAAGACCATTGAGAACCGATTTAGACAAAATGCCTACCCCGACTATGTGATCAAAAGGAGCAAGAACAAGGCAATTAGAGATATCAGAGTAGACAAGCAACCTGAAAGTAAGGAAGACAAATATTTCATCAAATTACCGTATCTGGGTGAGAGCGGTCGCCGACAATGTTATTTCCTCATCAAGAGAACAGGTCTCCAAGGAAAAATACGGGTATGGTTCGACCCGGGTCGACCGCTGAAGCGGATTTTCCCTCCACCAAAAGAGCGCTTTAGATGCGCACCACAATGTGATACCTGTGCCACATCCATGACTCCCGACAGAAAACTATGTTGGAGGAAAAATGTCATATATAAGATAGTGTGCACGGTATGTGGAAAAATCTACATTGGTGAGACCTCGCGACCAGTACGTGTAAGAATCCTGGAACACTCCAACTATAAGCTGGGAGGTCCAATTTTGAAGCATTTTATGGAAGAGCATAACAAAATGGAAATATCGATAAAGTGGACAGTAATACACAGCGGAATATTAGACGATGCTACTAGAAGATATGCAGAGGCAGCATACATTCAAGAAAATGACACCAGATGCATCATGAACGACTGCAAAGGAATTGAACTTAATTGCAAATTCTGATTTAATGGTACTATTTATTGCATGTAATTGTCGATTGTTAGTTTTCAATTACTTACTTCAAAGTGTGTCAAAATCCTATACGCGTGTCTTAATGTTTATTATGCGCACTTGCGATTACACATGAATATACTACTGTGTAGAGAAATTTGTGTTCTACAAGATAAGCTATAATTTATACCCACAAATGGTACAAAAAACGTGTAAAATTGGCAAAATTATCAAATACATCCAAAATTACACTTGAACATCGGGCGACTAAAATGAATTCATTTTTCTACTATTTTTCAGTAACTATTTGTTACACATAAAAATATATTATACCATCGTGCTAGAAATCTTGTATTCTACAATACGGTATAATTTGTAATTTTCTAAAGTGTATCTGAAGGAAGTTACGGCGGTGTAAAGTCAAAAAGACATATTGCCAATTTGACAGCTATTATGCGCACTTGCGATTACACAGGAATATACACCGATTAAATTTCACTGAAGCCCAATCACAATTAAGAATGCATCATATTATCTCCAAGCATGGATGGTGTGGTTTTATTGGGTACAGTTTAATTAATGCTACACTATACTGAATAGAAAGGCTTTATTGTCCTCAATATTTACACATGAATTGTTCCGCCCGACGGGCGGATAAAATACTACTGGGAACAAAGTGAACTATTGAATTTTCTGTATAATTTAATTGGCTTAATTTCAAGCTGCATAAGCTTAAGTTGCATAAGGATATGGGTTGTAATATCATGCAAGGCCAACTATATGAATATGCTGTTTTAGCGGACGCATAAATCTGGAATTATAGAGATGACAGAAGGTTTCATTGTTTTGATAGTGTTATACTTCTGAATTACTACACACGAAGGATGGGTGTGAACTTGAGCACTGTTGAGGAAAAAAACTTCGTCAATAATTAAAACAAGAATTTACAAATTTATATTTTTCTATTGGATAAGCTTTTTGCTTTTTGATTCATTATATTCTATTTATAGTTCCGCACGACGGGCGGGTTTAAATACGAGGCAGTTCGAGGGAAAATATTTTGCCATATCTAAAATAAAAACATTCACATTTAGACTTTTCTATTGGTTAAGACTTTTTATGGGTTTACTTTTTATTTTTTAATTTCCAATCGTTTTTCATTAATTCAATATTCATTATACTTTATTTATTGTTCTGCTCAACGGCCGGGTTTAATGCTAGATGGTGATGTTAAGTTTTAAATATATTTTGAAAACAGTATGATAAAAAATTAGTCATTTTTCATTGTTTTGTGTCTGAGTTCTGAATTATTCAGCACGACGGGCAGGTTTAAATATGAGGCGGTTTAGGCAAACTATTTTGTCAAAATAATATAAAAGTATAGAAATTTAGACTTTTCATGGGTTTACTCTTTTCTTTATTTATTCATATTTGTTTTCTCTTATAAATTGAATACAAATTTAATGGCATGAATTGTTCCGCACTACGGGCCGGTTTATATGCTAGAATTCCCATTGTTTGCTATGTGTTTGTGTTCTAAATTATTCCGCACGACGGGTAGGTTCAAATATGAGGCGGATTGAGGGATAATATTTTGTCAAATTTAAATTTAAAATATTCACATTTTGAGTTTTTTATTGGTGAACGTATATACAGGTTAAATTTTTTGCTTTTTTATTTGTAATCAGTTTATTTTATGGATTGAATATGAATTTTACTTTATGAATGGTTCCGCACGACAGGCGGGTTCAAATATATATATATATATATATATATATATATATATATAAAAGAAATTATCTGTCTGTCTGTGTGCGTGTATGCTTGAATATGAGGTGACCTAACTGCGCGGGCTCAATGGTATAGATCAGGGGCTTCAAACGTAAACGAAGCGATGGATCATGTTTATGAGATAATAATGTCCCGGGGGCATCAACTGTAGACAATAGAACGTTTAATTTCACCGTGTAAAACGAGTTCATATACAAAACTAACGGATTTGACTTCAGGGTCCAGAACGGATCGTGTTCGAGTTCTGAATTATTCCGGACGACGGGCAGGATGTTTTGTGACAGATTTCTGAATTATTCAGCACAACGGGCAGGTTTAAATAAGATTTTTTTGGGTTTACTCTTTTCTTTATTAATTCATATTTATTTTCTCTTATGAATTGAATAGAAATTTAATAGTATGAACTGTTTCGCACGACGGGCGGGTTTACATGCTAGAATTTTCATTGTTTTGTACGTGTTAGTGTTCTGAATTATTCCGCACGACGGGTAGGTTTAAATATGAGGTGGATTAAGGGATAATATTTAGTCAAATTTATAATTAAAATATTCACATTTAGAGTTTTTATTGGTGAACGTATTTACAGGTTAAATTTTTTGCTTTTAAATTTTTAAACAGTTTATTCTATGGATTGAATGTGCATTTTATTTTATGAATTGTTGAGCACGACGGGCGGGTTAAAGGAAAATATGTTGCCAAAATAAAAATAAAAATAATTAAATTTAGACTTTTCATTTGAGTAAGATTTTAATAAGTATATCTGTTTTCTTTTTTAATTTGCAATATGTTTATGAATTAAATATGAATTTCATAATGAATTTCAAATATGAATTGCTCCGCACAACTGGCGGGTTACAATGCTAGACGGTGATGTTAAGTTATAAAAATATTTTGGAAACATTATGATGAAAATTGTAGTCATTTTTCATTGTTTCGTGTCTGAGTTCTGAATTATTCAGCACGACGGGCATGTATATATATGAGGCGGTTTAGGCAAACTATTTTGTGAAAATAAATATGAAAATATATAAATTTAGACTTTTTTATGGGTTTACTCCACTCTTTTTTAATTCATATTCCTTTTCACTTATGAGTTGAATACAAATTTAATAGTATGAACTGTTTCGCACGACGGGCGGGTTTACATGCTAGAATTTTCATTGTTTGTTACGTGTTTGTGTTCTGAAATTTTCCGCACAATGGGTGGGTTTATATATGAGGCGGTTTGAGGGAAAATATTATTTAAAAATAAAAATATAAATATTCACACTTGGACTTTTCTATTGAGTAAGACACTTATGAGTTTTCATTTCCTTTTTTAATTTGGAATATTTTCTATGGATATGAATTTTTATGAATATTAATTCCATTTTATGAATTCCTCCGCACAACGGGCGGGTTTTAATGCTAGAAAGTAAAAAGTAAAATAGTACTTAAGCAAATGATGTTGGGGAATGATGTTAAGTAATAAATATAGTTTGGAAACATTCTGATGAAAATATTTCATCATCTTTCATTGTTTGTTTCGTGTTTGTGTTCTGAATTATACCACACGACGGGCAGATTTATATATCAGGCGGGTTGAGGGATAATATTTGTCAAAATAAATACAAAAATATTCACATTTTGACTTTTCTATTGGTTAAGATATTTATAGGTTACATTTTTTGCTTTTCAATTTGTATTCATTATATTTTATGGATTTTATATGAATTTTATTGCATGAATTGTTCCGCACGACGGGTGGGTTTAAAAAAGTGTTTTTAGTTCATTTTTTCAAATGGTTCATTTGAAAAAAGTTTTTTTTTATAATAAAAATGCTCCGCGGGCAGCAGCTATAGACAATAGAACGTCTCCTGTAGAATTCATCCATACAAAACACCAATGGATTTGACTTCAAGATCCAGAACGGATCGTGTTCGAGTTCTGAATTATTCAGCACGACGGGCGGGTATAAAAATTACCAAGGCGGACTGAGGGGAAATATTTTGTCGAAATAAAAATAATTAAACTTAGAATTTTCAATTGATTAGTATTTTTATGAGTGTACCCTATTTCATTTTTAATTTTCCATAATTTATGAATTGAATATGAATTTCATATTATCAATTGCTCCGCACAACGGGCGGGTTTAATGCTAGAAATTATCTGTCTGTCTGTGAATGTATGCTTGAATATGAGGTGACATAATTGTGCGGGTTCAATGGTATAGATCAGGGGCTGCAAGCGCAAACGAAGCCATGGCTCATTCTTATGAAATAAAAATGTCCCGCGGGCAGCAATAAAACGTTCCATTTCACCGTGTAGAATGAATTCATATACAAAACTAATGGATTTGACTTCAAGATCCAGAACGGATGGTGTTCGAGTTCTGAATTAATCCGCACGTCGGGCGGGTTTAAATATGAGGCGGGCTGAGTGAAAATATTTTGTCAAAATAAAACTATAATTTTGAAATTTCGACTTTTCAATTGATTAAGGTTTTCATGAGTTTGCCTTATTTATTTTTTAATTTGCAATATTTTTATAAATTGTTCCGCACAACGGGCGGGTTTTAATGCTAGTCTATATATATAAAAGAGAACCTCTGTGTGTCTGTTTGTGTGTGTGTCTGTGTGTTCCACCATCCTTTGTCCATTTTCTATCAGCTAATACTCGACCACCACTTGGCGTACCCGCTAACAATATATACAATCACGTTGAAAATTTGCTTGTCTACACTTTAGATTAAATTTTAAATTTCAAAAATGAAACGAAAAAAAGTTATAGCGGTGAAAAGGCAAAATGAACCCTGAAAAATGCGAAAATTTTGGTCAATTTTGTGAAGACTACTCCTCCTAAACCAGCAATGGTACAACTATACAAATTATACCACTGTGTAGAAAATTTTCCGTTCTACTCAACGAATTATAATTTATACCCAAAAATTAAATAATAAACATGTAAAATGGAAAAAAATTAAATCTACATTCAAAATTTTATTTAAACTCCACGCGTCCGATTTTCTAAATTTTTTATCTATTTCTCAAAAAATAATTATCACACATCTAAATAAATAACACCATCATGCTGGGAATTTTGTTATCTACAACACGGTATAATTTTTAATTTTCCAAAGTGTATTAAAAGAAGTTACGGCGGTGTGAAGTGTAAATGACAAAGTCAAAAAGGCAAAATTATCACAAAAGAACGTGAATGTTTTGGTCAATATTCCGCTATCTATTTCTCATAAACCAACAATGATACAGCTATAAAAATTATACTTTTGTGTAGATAATTTTGTGTTCTACAAGAAAAATTAAAATTTATACCCACAAATGATACAAAAAACGTGTAAAATTGGCAAAATTCTCAAATACATCCAAAATTACACTTGAACACCGGGCGACTAAAATAAATTTATTTGTGTACTATTTCTCAGTAACCATTTGTTATACATAAAAATACATTATACCATCGTGCTAGAAATCTTGTTTTCTACAATACGGTATAATTTGTAATTTTCAAAAGTGTATCTGAAGGAAGTTACGGCGGTGTAAAGTCAAAAAGACATATTGCCAATTTGACAGCTATTATGCGCACTTGCGATTACACAGGAATATACTACTGTGTAGATAATTTTGTGTTCTACAAGATAAGCTATAATTTATAACCACAAGTGATACAAAAAACGTGTAAAATTGGCAAAATTCTCAAATACATCCAAAATTACACTTGAACACCGGGTGACCAAAATTAATTCCTTTTTCTACTATTTCTCAGTAACTATTTGTAACACATAAAAATAACGAATGTCAATAAAGTTAAGAGTGACGTCAGAGGGGGGTGACGTCAGAGGGGGTGACGTCATAGGGGGGAGTGTGACGTCATATGTAACAAAGTGTTGAAACTTTCTACTAAAGAGTAATGATCGATCTCGGCATTGTCGGTTCGGACTTCCCAAAGGTTGGAGCATCGATCGCGGGAGCCACAACGACACAGTCGACCGCTCCAATATCCACAGCCACAGCACCATGTGGATGTCCAGCGCGAACCGCACCTCCAGGTCGTCCTCGACAACTTCCGTTCCATCCATCTATGCACACGAGAGACCGTATGGAATCGTGGCTCAGGTCGAGATACGCGTCCTCCACACTTAATACGTGTCCTCATCAACCGTTGCCATCTATGAAAGGCCCACCCATGGTAATCAGGGTTGATCCAAGTGTAGAGCCCACGGTCACTCGACGTCCAACGAACATACCGGTGCACTGGCAGGAGGCTGTGGCCGAACAACTTGAGAACTACGTAGCGTTGGATGTGATCGAGAAGGTGCCTCCCAGCAACCCTCTCACATGGCTGCACAACATGGTGGTCACATCGAAAAGTGACGGCACACCCAGGCGCACGATCGACCTTCAGCCTCTAAACAAACACAGTGTGAGAGAAACACATCATACAGTACCCCCTGCGAAGCAGGCTAGAGCAGTACCGCCAGAGGTATTCAAAACTGTAACCGATGCGTGGAACGGCTTCCACTCAATCGAGATTGCGCCGGAGGATCGCCATAAAACGACTTTTATCACGGAGCAAGGCCGTTTCCGGTACAAGAGAGCGCCTATGGGGTTCCTCTCATCTCAGGATGCCTATACCGAAAGGTATGACAGAATTATCGCCGGTATACCAAGAAAGTCCAAATGCGTTGACGACGTCGTGTTGTGGGACGCCGACCTGGAAACACACTGGTGGAGGGTTATAGAGTACATGGAAAGAGAGATGGCAGATGCGGCATAATTCCAAACCCCGATAAGCTGCAGTTTTCGTCAAAGGAGGTTAAATTCGCCGGGTTTAAAATTACCGCCAATAGCGTAAAACCGCTACCAAAATATATCAACGCCATCGCGAAGTTTTCACGGCCCACCAACATCACCGACGTCAGGGCGTGATTTGGCTTGGTTAACCAGGTGGCGCATTATGGACGAACCCAGGAGCTCATGCTACCATTTAAAGCCCTCCTAAGCCCAAAGACAGCCTTCCAATGGGGGCCCACACTAGACGAGGCCTTCGGGACATCCAAAGCAGACATCATTGACGCCATAACTGAGGGGGTAGAAATTTTCGACCCCAAAAGGCGAACTTGCCTAAATCCAGACTGGTCCAAGACCGGCGTCGGATACTGGCTTCGTCAGAAGCACTGTCACTGTGAAGCTGTCACTCCAGGGTGTTGTCCGGACGGATGGCGCATCACACTAGCTGGGTCTCGGTTCCTGCGCTCGGCCGAGACAAGATATGCCCCTGTCGAAGGAGAAATGTTGGCCGTCGCGTGGGCCCTCGAGGACAGTCGATATTTCACGCTGGGATGTCACGACTTGGTTATTGCAACCGACCATAAACCATTGGTGAAAATACTCAGTGACAGAGCACTGGACGATATCCCGAATCAGAGATTGTTTCGCTTAAAACAGCGAACATTAATGTGGAAATTTCGCGTGGTGTATATACCCGGCAAAGAAATACCAGCCGCAGACGCCGCATCGCGGTACCCCGCTCGAGCCGACCGCGATGACGAGAACACCGACGAAGTCAGCGCGTTCTGCGCCCTACGAACGCATGACGTCAACGACTGGACCGTTGAGCCTGACGTGATAGCGACAGTGAAGACTGGGGCCGCTAAATTTGGTGCGGTCACCTTGGAGCGGCTTAAGACTTCAACGGCCGGAGACGACGACTTGCGAACGCTAATGTCCATCATACAGTCAGGTTTCCCTTCATCTTGCGATCATCTTCCTGAAACCCTTCAAGCCTATTGGCAACACCGCGACGTCCTGTCAGTCGTCGACGATATTATCATGCACGGGTCTCGCGCTTTGATTCCTGAAGCTTTACGCAAAGAAGTGCTCCAGATTCTTCATGCTGCTCATCAGGGCAACAGCCGGATGTTCAGTCGGGCGCAACAGATCGCATTTTGGCCAGGTATCACCAAGGACATAGAGAGCACGCGAAACCAGTGTCAACAATGCTGGCGCATAGCTCCATCGCCGTCACGAATGCCCCCAATACAGTCTCAAACGCCACACCAGCCATTCCAGGCGATAGCAGCAGACTTCTTTTCCATACATGGCACAGGATATCTCGTGATAGTTGATCGCTTCAACGGCTGGCCGCATATTGTCACAGCATCAGACGGTGCCAAAGGTGCCATCAAGACACTCATCCATTATTTTGCCACATTCGGCGTCCCGCTAGAGCTAAGCACCGACGGCGGATCGGAGTTTACTGCAAAGGAAACCACGGAGTTCCTGGCAAGGTGGGGCGTGCATCATCGACTGTCATCCGCGTACTTCCCTCAATCCAACGGACGAGCGGAAGTCGCGGTTAAATCGATGAAACAACTGCTATTGACCAATACGAACAACGACGGTTGAGTGCAAACAGAGGCCGCGGCAGCGGGGCTGCTGCAATATCGGAACACGCCCGATCTCGAGACAGGTTTGTCGCCATCACATATCGTATTCGGACGACCCACCAATGATCTGCGTTCTGTTCCACCAAGAACACAAGTGTTTAGTCGAAACAATGTTCACCCAGTGTGGCGGGACACCTGGCGACAACAAGAGGACGCCCTACGCGTGAGGTTCGCCAGGCAATTCGATAGTCTCCACCGGCGTACTCGATGTCTGCGCGCCCTGGTACCCGGCTCCAGGGTTTTAATCCAGAACCAGACAGGGCGCCACCACAACCACTGGCACCGGTCCGGCACGATCGTCGAGACCCTGCCTTATGACCAGTACATGGTGAAGGTAGACGGATCCGGTAGGGTTACGCTCCGAAATCGCCAATTCTTGCGACACATCGGGGAGCTGTCCAGTGGTCGGCACGGCATTCTGGACATCACGACAGGTCAGCGGGCAGAGCGCAGCCGGCAGGACTCCAAAAGTCAGCAGACCGGAGATCAACAGATTGCGCCGTCCCGATCCGGAAATTCCGAATCGCACACATCACTGATGCTGGACGCTTCGCCCGCCGAACGCTCATCGCCGCTACCCTCATCGTCGTCACCAAGCACACCGTCTTCACCAACCCGTGCGTCGTTACCACAGTCTCAGCGCGCACGGCCACCACGACAGTCGCCCTCTATATCGGTGTCTCCGGCACCAGACGCGGAGTCGATGACGCCTCAGGAGGACGGCCCCGACTTTCCAGACGGACCTAACGACGCGGCCACACCAGAGACACCGTCCACGTCACCCGCGAACGGCCACAGCGGCGCCGCCGAAAGCCGGCATACTTGCAAGATTATGTGGTTGATTTGTGAATTTACTTGCGTAAACTGGGAGGGGGATGTTGGTATCGGTATACGTGAGTATCGGAATCGGAAAGTGGTATCGATATAATTTGAGTATCCATACTTGGCCCATCACTAAATGGTCAACTCATGTGATTCGTTGTTTATGCACGTATAAACTTGCTTCGCTTTGTTTATAAGTAAGTGTTTATATTTTCAATGTATTTGTAACAACGGCAGAAGAAAAAATATATCAATACGCCAACGCACTCCCAGGCGGACACACCTGATCACAACCACGGTTACGCACGGACTCACTCACTCAACCACATAAGTCCAGCGTACTAACTAATGACCAATCAGCGTACGCACACGCACACACCGTGACCTTTATACGACCTTGACCACACAACACCCGCACACACACACATACACACATACATACACTGTACTCAACGATAATGCGCCAAACAAACGCAGCCACGCTGCCACACCTCCCCATGATATACATATCACACAAACCACCATAATGCACAACTAGCTTACATACAACACATTCACGTACACATGAAGCAGTCGCGATATCGCCCCGGCGGGCGGCGAGCACGCTCACTGCGACGAACACAAGGCAGGCCAAACTCGCCATCAGGAGCTTGGACAGGCGGTCCATCAATGTCGTCCAAGCCCGTCGACGCTTCGGCCACATCAACAGGTGGGCACGGAGACACCAGCAGGGCTACGTCCTCGTCTTCGGCTCTATCGCGATTAAGATCAGGGTCGTCGGGCTCGCCGGCATTGTGTCGTGGCCGCAAGTCACGCACGTGGCGGGGTACACCGTCCACATTTACCACTTGGTCGGAAACAATACTGGTGACGTCGCCAGCACGCGAGAGGTCAGTGCAACGTGTGCCACGCTGCCGCACCCACACTTTATCGCCGGCGAGATACGGTGGTGCAGCGCTGCTCTGCGGATCATGAATGACCTGATGTGTTGCACTTGGAAGCTTGCTCTCTGATGTTGCTTGAGCCACACGCACGCAATCACGTACCGGATAGGTATAGACGCCAGCAGCAGGCGCGAGTGCCGACTCGCGGGGTGTAATGTTGTATAAATGTACAGCCTCGGCAATAGAGCACTGCTTCCTAGCCGCCAGCACTTTAATTGTTCGGTGGTTCCGCTCCACGATGGCATTGCCGCTCGGCGCATGAGCCGCGAGAAACCGTAGGGTGACGCCCCAGCTGGCTGCGAAAGCGGCAAAATGACGACTGCGGAAGACAGTGTCGTTGTCACATAACAGTTCAGCACACCCACCACGCTCAAAAAACACCTGCTGCAACTGCTCAACAGTGGCCGCGGCATCCGGTCTGCGGAGCGGACGCCACACACAGAAGCGCGACGGACCGCAATCAACCACCGACAAAAAATCGTGTCGCCCGTAGTGCGTAATGTCGATCGTAAGACGGAACCAGGTTTCTGACACGCTAAGTTCACCGTGCCGCCACTTTGTTGGTGCGGGATCCATTGATCGGCACACATCACAACTGCCGACTACTGCCTGAACCTCAGCCCGAGTAACGCGCGGAGAAATCTCACGCTTGGCAAAATGGAGCGTACGCCGTACTCCTGGATGACCGTCTTGGCTGTGCACGTCATCTAACTGCTGCCTGGACCAGCTAGTAGCCACCGCAACCACACGATTTTCCGGTTCGGTTGTGGCCTCAGTCACCCACTCACGCGGCACTCTGGTCAGTGCGTCGGCTTTGTTTGCAGCGGTGCGCACCAAAGTTACATCCAACTGAAGATCAAACTCATTCACCAGCTGACGGACCACATCTACACGCCGACGGATCAACATCTCGTTACTTGCCTTGGTGCGCAGCCTCGCACGGCCGCTCACCGCGTCACTCAACCAGCGATGCACAGTGGCCGAGTCCGTACGCAAGTCAATGCGGCGCATCTGCCACGAAATGGCGAGTTTGAGCCCGCGAATGGCAGCGTCCAGTTCCGCCATGTTTATATGGCCGCAGTCAGTTTCCTTGCGCAGCCAACTGGCATCTTCGATTACACCGCGGCCAGGCACCTCCACGGCTACACCGGAGGCCAGAGAGCTGGCGTCGCACCACACGATGGCGTGGTCACCACTAACCGACCAGGGGCCTCGAGCCGGATCACTGCGCGCCACACGCTCAACTACTTGCGAAAGCTGATGCCGCAGCTTGGGGTCTTCTGTGACGTCGTCCCAGCCCGATGTGAGTGCGTTGACACGCCGCTTGAGCCAAGCGGTTGCGGGGCGCAGCCAGCCACACACAGGCACATGCGCCACTGCACGTCCACACCACGCGAACAGCGACCTGCGTGTGAGTTGAGCGGGCGGCGCGTCAACCGGCTGGTCCCGATGCCATGCCAGTTCTTGGTCCACGTAGCGCACACGCAGGCCGAGCATTCGAGCTCCAGATTCAGTGGACACCCGCTCGGGCTGCTTGGACTCAAGCCCGAATGCCTGAAAGTGTGCTATCACCTGCTCAGCTGACACAAGGTCTTCATTTACGAGCAAATCGTCTACGAAGGGAAGTACGGCCTTCTCCATGGTAGGATTTTGCGCCAATACAGCGCCCACCACGGCCTGCATTATGGCGGGCACCACACACAGTCCTAGACCCAGTCGTGTCAGGCAGTACCGGCGTCCACGCACCACCACCGTCTGGTAAGCCCACAACTTGGGGTCAACGTGCAGTTGCAGGTATGCCCGGCGCAGGTCTACAACAGCTGTATTGGCACCGTGACGGCGCCACTTACGCAGCTGTTCGGCACAAACCTCTGAGTCGGCGGTGTGCGTGCTTACATGACCATTGAGCTCGCGAAAGTCCATTACAGGGCGTACTCGATCACGGCCCCTCTGTCGAGCAACCATCAATGGCACCAGACCACGCGCCTCCCCATGTTGGGCTGTATCATGCGGCACCAACCAGCCCTTCTGTATCCAGGATGATAATTCAGCATCGTACTCTGACCGCGCAGACTTGGGCACGTGGTATTGTACAGTGCGGTTCTGCAGACAACCAGGCCCATCTGCGCGTGCCCACTTCCACTTCACATGCCACCGACGCAATTTTGGGTCAAAAACGGCCTGATAATCAGGAGCGTCCACACTAATGTCACTGGGCGCTCGCTCTGCAGCTCCACAAAACCGCACCTCGGATGGGGATCGCACCGCAATTCCGCCCAACGCTTGAATGCCCGGCATGCCCAGAATCACGTCAACGCCCAGAGGAGGACGTGACACCACCAAAACTGACAAGTCCACCGTCTGTCCCTGTGGCGACATTACCCGTATTCGCCCTACACCTTCACAACAGAACCGCGTTTCTCCCAGAGTGGCCAGTGACACCGGCCGTTTCTCCCAGCTGACGCAGCAAGCAGCGTGTACGATGTTATCAGTGCAGCCAGTGTCCACCAGAGCCCGACACTGCCGTCCATCGACGATTAACTGCACAATCGGCAAAGCACCGTTCAATGTCGCGGAGAGGATGCAGGTGCTGACGCGGCCCCTCCGCTGCCGTTTCCCGGACAAGCATATGTCACGTGTCTTGTGCTACCGCAAGTCCAGCAGCGACGTCGAGGCCGGGAACCACCAGCACGCGGACGGTCCTGCAAAGCCCCTGTTGTCTGCACCGGCGCATGTGCAGGCCGACCACACGGACGTGCTAAGGCAGGAGTAGCGACTGCAGCAGCGGCGTTCATGCGCTCGTCGCTGAGAACGGCGCGAGCACGACAGACTACGTCCGCCAGACCAATGTCTTCGGCTCTGGATCCAGCTCGAATAGTTTGGCGAACGCTATCGGGAAAGCCGGACACAAAATCGCAAGTCAGCGTGCCTTCTGGCACCCCACCAAACAGTGTGGACAGGCGACGCAGCTCTGCCAGAAAAACATCCACTGATTCGCCAGTGCGCAAGCGTCGCCCGGAAAAAGCGTCGTATGCCGCAAATCTGTCTAGCGCAAAAGCAGCATACAGACGCGACTTGACTGCGTCCAGGCTGCCGCGGCAATCGGCTGGCATCTCAGACCAAACTGCAAAAGCCCCCCCTGTGAGCCGCAGCGGCAGCACGGCAACAGTAGACACTCCTCGCATCTGACACAACATCTCGGCACGTGTCAGCCACTCAACCACGTCACCATCGCCGTTAAATTCTGGTACTAGACGTGCGTCAAATGCCGATTGGTTCGCCAGTGGGCTGCCGGCAGCCGCAACGCTCATCGCCTCGGACTTGGGGCCGACGGCAGCTTGCATGACAAAAAATAGAGCCGAAATAGCTTGTAACAACGGCAGAAGAAAAAATATATCAATACGCCAATGCACTCCCAGGCGGACACACCTGATCACAACCACGGTTACGCACAGACTCACTCACTCAACCACATAAGTCCAGCGTACTAACTAATGACCAATCAGCGTACGCACACGCACACACCGTGACCTTTATACGACCTTGACCACACAACACCCGCACACACACACATACACACATACATACACTGTACTCAACGATAATGCGCCAAACAAACGCAGCCACGCTGCCACAGTATTTTCGTATTATAAAACTTCCTGTATGAATCGCAAACATCAACTAATCGTAAACAATAACTACGAGCGATAGTCAAGTTTATTTTGGTATATAATATTTTGGCGCTAGTTATGTCAAGTGTTATTCATTGATTCATTTATTTGTATAGCGCTCATCCAGGGACACAAGCGCGGCAACCTACAACGAAGGTTGGAAAATAAAAACATTAACATGAAAGCACCGCACACACACACAAAATAACATGCGGACAACTACAAAAGCCAACTACGCTAGAAAGATATTATGAATAATAATAATAATAAATAAATACATCTCCTTTAGCGCATATAAATACACATGCGCGCAAAATACCAATTGACTAGCAATAAGAAAACACATATAGCAAATACTTATACACACACAGCACTCAAACAATACACAATGCAGGAACAGCAAAACCAGATGAGGTACACAAAGCAAATAAAAATTGTGTATCGGAAATAACTAAAACAGATCACACAGAAGCATAAGGAGTAAGAGAGTGCGATACAGCGTCAAACGATTGATCAAACAAATATTTAAACAAAGAGGACCTGAACGAATGGAAGGAGCAAGATTGAACAATGTTAGAGGGAAGAGAATTCAACAGACGCGGAGCAAAAAATGAAAACGATTTAGAAGACCAAGTAGACTCATTTAAAGCTCTAAAACATACAAGTGGGCGTGAGTGTCGAGAAGGAACAACAGATTCAGACAAAAGGTGAGAAAGATAGGAAGGCTGAGAAGGGTCATGAATGAGTTTGAAAATAACACAACACAGGCGAAAATGAATGCGGGGAATGATAGGAAGCCAACGAAATTGAAACAAAAATTCAGAAGTATGGCGACAAGGAGTAGGAGACAGGACAAAACGACAAGAAGAGTTGATAACACGCTGAAGAATGCGGAGGGAATAACGGGGAACGTGGAAATAGAGTGAACAACAATAATCAATACGGGAAAATATTAGAGAAATAACAAGTTTAATAGCAGAAGGGCGATCGAGAAACGGGCGAATAGGATATAAAGATCTCAGAATAAGGCGACACGTACGAGAAACAGAGGTGATTTGAGAGGAGAACGAAACATTAGAATCAAAGATCACACCAAGACTACGCACTGACTGGGAGACAGGCCAAGGAAGAAGAGGTGGAGAAATGCGAGGAGGATGGAAAACAATAAACTCAGATTTAGATTGATTCAGAAGCAGACGCCTAGAAGCAGCCCAAGCAGAAACATCAGAAAGAACATCCGCAATGAAAGAAGGAGTGCGAAGAGGAAGAGGGATGAAAAACTGAATATCGTCGGCATATACGTGAAAGGTGAGAGAGTGACGTTCAAGAATAGGGCATAGTGGGGTCATGTAGATGTTGAAAAGTAAAGGACCAAGCACAGAACCTTGAGGGACACCAGAACACAGAGGAAACACAGAAGAGAGAGAAGAATTGACATTCACAGAATAGGTTCGATTGGTGAGATAAGATTTGAGGAGAGAAAGAGCGGATGAAGAAATACCAAGAGAAGAAAGATCGTCAATGAGAATAGAGTGGTCAACGAGATCAAAAGCAGAGGACATGTCTAATAGTACAAGAAGGACAGAGCGACCCAAAGCAAAGTGAGAGAAAATGTGATCAAGGATAGAAATAGACACAGACTCAGTAGAATGAGAAGTCCGAAATCCAGACTGAGCGGAGCAAAGTGATTGATTTAGAAAAGGAGACAGTTGAGAGTAGATAGCAGACTCAAGAAGTTTAGACGGAAAACTGAGGAGAGACACAGGACGATAGTTTTTCATGACGGATGGATCAAGTGAAGGTGTCTTTAGTAAGGGACGAATGATAGCGTGCTTATCGGTAAGAAATGAACCATGAAGAAAAGAGGAATTGATGACATGTAGGAAATAAGGAGCAAGAACAAGTATGGAGTCAGAGATAGCACGGAAATTCAAAGGATCAGCAGGGGAAGATGATTTTTTAGAAGAGGAAATGAGCTTACAAACATCAGTAAGAACGAGTTGGGAAGACGAGGAGAATTCACCACAGGGAATAGAATGAGTGACAGGTAAAGAACAGACCGGAAGACTTGAGAAGGCGGTGTGAAGCTTATTCAAGAAGAAAGTAGCGAATTCCTCAGCCGAGATCAGACAGGAAGTAGATAAATTAGAACCGCGGAGAGAGTTCAGAGTGCACCAGAGCATTTTAGGAGAGCGAGACAGGGAGGATAAACGTCTAGTATAGTAGGATTTTTTGGCCAGAGCCAGAGCAGAGATATAAGACGAACGAGCAGCAGAATACGAGGACCATGAAATAGAAGAGGGAGAATGTCTCCAGCGCCGCTCCAGACGACACTGATCACGTTTAAGAGCAGACAGACCAGGAGAAGACCAAGGAGATGAGGAGGAGGATTTACTTGAGCGAGACATGAGAGGAAACAAAGCGTCATTAATTACAGAAAGAGTACCGGAAAAAAGGGGATAGACATCAGACACAGGAACGGAGTGTAGCAGTTGGATCGGCAGATGAGATACAAGAAGAGCAGAAAACTGAATAGGGTCGAAATTGCGAAAGGAGCGAAATGAGATAGACGCAGATGGGGAAGAAGGATTAGGCGAGAGAGAGAGTTTAGAGAGGAGGAAACTATGATCAGAGATTGAAGAATCTGGAGGATGAACACGAACTTCGGGTATGGGGATGTCAGAGGGAAATACAGGGACAGGAAACAAAACGAGATCAAGATTATGACCAGACTGATGAGTACGGGAAGAAACAAGAGAAACAAGACCAAATGATTCAATGAGTGAGAGAAAGTTACAGGCATAAGGCGACAAACGAGGAGCATCAACCCAAAAATTAAAATCACCAAGAACGATAAAGCGATTCGAGAATAAAGAAATAATGGAATCTAGAACATCAGAGAACTCAGTAGCGAAAACAGATGCAGTACCAGGGTGGTTGTGACGATAAACAATCAAAATACAGACCTTAGGATGAGACGGAACAGATAAACATATAGGTAGACATTCAAACGAACTAAAAACGGAAGTAAAGGAATCAATTAAAGAAAAGGAGAGGGATTTGTGATAGACGATGCCAATGCCACCACCACAGGACTTGCTAGAAAGTGAGCGGGAAGAGTGGAGAAATTTGTAGGACGGAGGGAGCTGAGCAGAAAAAGTCGCAACGTCAGTATCGAAAAGCCAAGTTTCAACCAAACATAAGAACGATAAATGATAAAAAGAACAAAGATAGGAGACGAAATCAAACTTATAGCGACAAGAGCGGATATTTATAAGACCAAACGGGAGTGATGAGCGCGAAACAGAGACACGAGGGGTGACAGGAAGTCAGGCAGAAGTTTGACGAGAGCTAGTGGAACAACAAGTGAAAGATGAGGAAGTGGCAGTGCGGGAACGAATACTATTTCGGACGGCGACAAAAGAAGGACAATCAGATGAGAAAGATGAGTGGAGGTGATCACGGCCAGCACGAGAGCAATTAACACATTTGAGCGGGGCCGACTGGTCGCAAGCAGATGACAGGTGGGGGCCGGCGCAGCGGCCGCACGTCGCGGAACGGGTGCACTGGGCCGCTTTGTGACCCAAACCAGCGCATTTGTAGCACCGCGCGACCCAATAACGGTCATAAACAGCGCAGGCGCACAGGCCAACAAACAGACGGTCGCCACTGCTACGGATGATGAGTGATGATGGCCCTTGCAGCCGGAGACACGGCGAGAACAGCGTGCATGCGTTCATGGCGGGGAGTGGTGAAGAACATCACCCTCAATTCAGCGGCCGGGACATCGGCAAGCGCGGGATTCTTCAGCCGCACACCATCGATGAACGTATCAATTGATGCGTCCAGAGGTATATTCGCCACCGTCACCTTTGGCTGAATGTATGACCGCTGTGGCACGTGCGCATCAATTCCCGGCACAGCCGCTCGAACGCGTTCAGCAGCACGCGCAGCCGCACCCGGTGAACGACAGCGCAGCAGGAGACCACCGTTATGAGCCTGCCGGGAGCCGACCACCTGCACATCCTTCAGGGCGGGAGCGACAGTTTCGGCTCGGACCTGCGAGTCCCCCGTCTTTGGTCGGAGGACTACCGCATACGAGCCAACAGGCTCAGCAGCAGCCACCAGTTGAGCAGAAGAAGCAGAAGGAGTTGGATTCAGCGATGCTTCAATAGTCAGCAAACGAGACGACAGATCGTCAAATATGCTATCTACATTCAGAGCAAGTTTTGCTCTAGCCAGACAGGGGCAGCAAATCCAGTTCACATGCTTAATAGCATCTAGCTTGACTCCAGACAAGTGGGCACATCTCAAGTGGCACCAGGCGCTGCACAAATTGCAGCCGATCCACTTGCTAGGATCCCCATTGGAGCCGGCACAGACGTAACAAGTTTCGGAGATACACATAGTAGTCGTAGGACTCACGTACACAATAAAAACAAGAATTTATAAGTCAGCAAGAAAAAGGAAAAAAACAAATACAAAAACAAAAGATCACAATACTCACCCGGCGACCAGGATAACAAACAACAAAGGAAAAATTTGAAGAGCCCGCCAGAACACAACCATACGCCACGAGTGTCGCCAGGCGAGTGAATCCGTTCAGCTATTTGTATCGGCTTATATTGTGTATTTTGTTTTTGCCAGCTGATATTCCGTTGGAATTACATGGTCCACCCATACGAGGTCTTTTGATCAAAAGTGCATCCGGATCCGGTGGCTTAGGTTTTTTCATTGAGAAAACCCATGTTTTTAAAGATGGTTTTAATTATTTGGATATTTGAAATAGTTTGTCAGCAGACCAAAACAAATTCATTGGGTAATCATGTGTTTTTTATAAAAGAAACCATGTTTTTTATGAAAAAATGCAATGATGTTTTTCAAATTGGTTTTAAATTCGTTTTATTAATGTACAGATTCAGAAAATGTTCACAGCAGAACAAGACAAGTTAATTGGTTGGTCAAGTTTTTTTTTGACAAACGTTTATTCAAACTAAAGTTTTTTGTATTTGAATGTAAGCACGAAAAATAAAAAAGAACAAGAAAGCACAATTCCACACGATCACACCGCAACACAATGCACTAAATACTACTCTTTCCACCGAACAACACTCTAAGCCACCGCACAAACACCGCACTCTCACTTCACCAGTAACGCACTGCCCAACATGCACGAGCGACCGTTGACTCCGGGCGGATACCACCCGCGCATGCATGCACTCAGCTCGCGCTTATGCAACGCAGCTACCTCCGCGCGCGCATACAACAACGTACACAAAATCACACTCTCACGTACGCACACAAATACACATGCACGCGCACACAATTATATATAGTACAAAATACAATACCATGCAATACACAATAAACACAATACATATCCCCCTGATTCTAAGAATCACTATGCCCGATTAGAATTATACACAACATAATCATTGAACCGCGCCGGACGCTGACTCTGTCGCTGTGGTCGCGTCTGCTGCTGACCGCTACTCGCCGGATCAGTCCCGGCAGTCCTCTCACCGTACACCATGACGGCAGGCTCGCCGTCGTCCGCCACGTCACCGCTCGCCTCGTCCAATGAGTTCGTGCCGCCACCGTTCTCCGTCACCACCCGTGGTCTGACATCACCCACGTGCCTGTTGATGCCATCGACGGCGACAACGAGGTCTGACACGACACTTGTGACGGTACCCCTGCGACCGACAGCATCACACCGGTCTCCGCGCTGCCTCACCCAGACAGGATCGCCGACCTCATAATCGCAGCCACGAACAGATGTGCTGCGCTGTCGCGGGAGTTCGTCACGCATTCGCACTCTGTATCGATACACACCATCAACAGGTCTGCGACCGGCGTCATCCATTGGCGTAAAATTGTGCAGCATCACAGCCTCTCTCACACTGCACTGTTTCCTCGCCACAATGGTCTTGACAGTCCGATGCGACCTCTCCGCTATGCCGTTTCCTTCTGGGCGAAAAGCACACCGATAGCGAATGCTCACACCCCAACGTTCCATCGCCCGCACAAAAGACTGTCCACGAAAATACGTGTCGTTGTCCAGAAGTATCTCATTTGGGGGTCCACGCTCACTAAAAATATCATCGAAAATGTCCGCCACTTCATCGCTGCAGCGACTGCGAACCTTGCGCCAGAGAGAAAACCTCGAAGGACCACAATCGATGACAGACACATACAATAAATTACGCACATGCACAAAGTCTGCTGCCAGTCGGTGCCAGTTTTGATTCACGCTCAGTTTCCCGTGTCTCCATTTCAATGACGCCGGGCAAATCGAATTGCAGATGTCACACAACCTCACAAAATCTGCGACTTCCCGCTTGCTCACGTAAAGCTTTTTCCTCGGGCAAAAGTACCGCGTTCGGTGGATGCTCGGATGTCCGGCGTCGTGGTGAATCTGCCTGATGCGAGAACGCACGTCAGTCGGTTCAGCACCTGCGGCACACACTGATTTGTCCTGTTTCAACCAGTGACCAGGCAAACGAGTCAGGCAATCTGCTTTATTCCTCTCAGACGCCACCTTCATTACTTCAACAGTCAAGTTGTACTCGTCCAACAATCCACCGATGATCTCTAGTCGGCGCCTGATCAGCAACTCACTACAGGCAGTGGTCCTGACACGCTCCTTTGCCGTTAGGAGTCCCCTAAGCCATCATGCACCGTGGATGAATCTGTGAACAGCATAATTTTTCGAAATTTTAGCTTGATCGCCAGTCCAAGCCCCTTTATCACGGCCTCTAGCTCACTGAGGTTTATGTGGTGGCTGTCCCTTCTCAACCAGCAAGCATCCTCCACTGTCTCGCCATTTACCTCAACCAACGCACCAATGGCAATGTTGCTGGCGTCTACCCATACATTCGCCGAATCACCATCGATCTTCCACACGCCTCTCACGGGATCGCTATGCTGTAGTCTCGACATCACTTCGTTCACATGACTCTGGAGTGCCGAGTCACAAATCGGTTCGTCCCAGCTGTTTATCGCTTCGGATGCAAGTCGCTTGATGTACGAAGCGGCAACTCGCAGCCAGCCACCGACAGGATAATGCGACACCACAGTGCTGCATAGTGAGAACACGACTCGTCTCGTGAGCTGTTCCGGACACACACCCACGGCATTGTCCCTTTTCCACATCAACTTGCCAGACTCTGACGAGAACACGTGTAAGCCGAGCACTCGGGTTCCGTCAGAGAGCTTTTCAATCTCTTTCGATTCAAGGCCGTACTTGGCAAAGTGCTCCTTCGCTGCTTCGGGTGACATAATGTTCCCGTCAATGAGAACATCGTCAACATATGCCGATGTCCCACGTCTTATCTGGTCGTTCTGTTCCATCACCGAGTCGACCACCGTATGCATGATCATGGGCGCCTCACTCAACCCGAATCCAAGCCTGGTCAAGCAGTACAGCACACCATTGAACTTCACCGTCTGGAAAGGCCACAATGAACTGTCAACTGATATCTGCAGGTAGGCTTTCTTGAGGTCCATGATAAACACATTGTCTCCCTTCATCCGCCATTCCCTCAGCTTCTCATTGCATACGTCAGCATCTGCAGAGCGAGTGTAAATGTGTTTATTTAATTCTCAGAAATCGAGGACCGGTCTCACTTTGTTTTTGTTTTTTTGGATTACTGCCATCAGTGGGATCAAACAGCGGGCAGGCCCATGTACACTCTCATCATAGGGAATCAACCATTTGCTGCTGATCCACTCATTGATCTCTCTGTCGAATGCCTCCTTGGCGTGTTGCTTCACATGATATTGTGCAGTTTCGTTTGTCAAACGCTGCGGCTCGTGGTCGTCAAGCCACTTCCACTTGCAAGTCCACATGTTTTTAGCTGCATCAAACCGTGCCTCATGTCCAGGTTTTGACTCAACAATATCACCAGCCGCAGCACAGTATGCAGCCTTGGCACTCACTTGAAAATGCACCCCACCGTCAGCACGTACGCAAACACCCCCAGCGCTGATATGGCGTTCATTCCCAGAATCGCATCATATCACATCGGCTTGTGCTGCACAACAAGGGCTTTTACAACAACCGACTGTTCCTCGACACTCACACAACATTCACCAACACCCGAACAGTCAAAGCTCATGCCACCCAGAGTATTCACATGAGTCGTTACTGGTGTCCATGTTCTACAAACTCCACTCCACACAATACAGCGAGAACAACCGGTATCAACAAGCACACAAGACTCACGTTGATCAATAAACACAGTGACTGAAGGAAGCGCCTCATTGCTCACTGAGGAGAGGGTGCTGGCGCTGACGAACCCTCTCCTTCCTCGTTTCCCTGGCAGTCCTTCGCTATGTGACCCAACTTGGAACAATTGTAGCATCGCATCCGATATTTCCTTTTGGGGCAATCTCTACTCAAATGACCAGTCTGATTGCAAATGTAGCATTTTCGGGGTGAAAGCGACCCGGCATTGGCGGCTAGACAGTTCGGCGGGCTTTTTGTCGTTTGCAACACCATGCGAGTTCTGCTCGTAATATCACTCAACGACAGAGACTCTGACACTGTGCTTGCACGAATACTTGTCTCCACGTGCTCGGGTAGGCCATTTACAAATGCACATATCAGCAGATTATCGTATACGCCACCGAATGAAACTGCAAGCTTTTTCAAGTCTGCCAAATATACGTCAGGCGACTCACCTTCTTGCAGACGACGACTGGTGAACAGGGCGTATGCACGGAATCTGTCCACTCCAAACGCCGAGAACAAAGCGCTGCGAGTTCCTTTCGCGCAACGGCGAAGTTCATCCGGCAGTTGGGACCACACAACAAACGCGCCTTTTGAGAGACGTAGTGGCACTACGCTCATCACATCGACGTATTTGAGCTGACACATCATCTCCGTGCGAGTCCACCATTCCACAATGTCACTCTGACCATTAAATTCTGGTATCACGCGAGCGTCGAAACCACATGAAGACTCCATTTTTCGAAAGGCCGGTTAGCTTGTATTTGAATGTAAGCACGAAAAATAAAAAAGAACAAGAAAGCACAATTCCACACGATCACACCGCAACACAATGCACTAAATACTACTCTTTCCACCGAACAACACTCTAAGCCACCGGACAAACACCACACTCTCACTTCACCAGTAACGCACTGCCCAACATGCATGAGCGACCGTTGACTCCGGGCGGATACCACCCGCGCATGCATGCACTCATAGCTCGCGCTTATGCAACGCAGCTACATCCGCGCGCGCATACAACAACGTACACAAAATCACACTCTCACGTACGCACACAAATACACATGCACGCACACAAATACACATGCACGCACACACAATTATATATAGTACAAAATACAATACCATGCAAAACATAATAAACACAATTCATTTTTTATGAACAAATGCTTTCTAAAACAGTCTCTATGGAAGATAGATTTGATTGATGTACGTTCAAATAACTTTTGTATAGCAAGTAGCCTGCTGGTATAAGCGGCTGATTAAACCACTTGATTTAAACTGTTTTTTTAAACCATGGTTTTTTAAAAAATATTTTTTTTAAAACGGTTTTCGTAGATGTGGAGATTTAGAAAAAAATTGGCGGCAGATCAAGGAAAGTTGAACCAAATTAATTGGTTTTTTATTAGCAACCTGTTTTTAGAACTGGTTTTTTGGATGATGGTTTCTTCCATGTAGCTATTTGTATTCAAATACCTTTTTGTACATTAAATATATTTCCTCTGTCGTTTTTTTCCTACACGAAAATATTGCCCGTTTTTCTAGTCAGGATTGCCACTGATTAATGCGACCCGCTTTTATTCGTAGTCTCATTAGGGACACTAAGTTTCTGTGTATATTTGTAGTATTTGTGTAAATATTTGCAGTGTTTGTACTTTTATTTTTGCAAATAATTGATCTGCTGAATGAAATGATGAAACTTATTATAATCAACGTAGTTCATTTCTGGTAGGAAAAAGATATGTAAAAAATAATAAAATATTATGCCACCTGTTATTTTTTTAAAACAGTTTCAGATTTTAGCATAAAAAACGGTTCTCAAACCCTACTTTCTTACACGATGATTAACTCAATAATTAAAATAAAAAGTTTAAATGCCTAAGTGACAGCAGAAGCCGAAGCTTATGAACACACAGGTGTGCCCCGTGCAGCTCGCTGCCACCGCAGAACCCACCCTCTCCACGGTCTCCACTCCACGACCCTCTATGGCGCCACAAGGACAAATGGACAAGCCACAAGAAGTATTAGAGAGTGCCACCTCCCCAGAATGCATGGCACAACTCATGACTGATATCTGGTACCATCATTTTCTGCTGGGTGGACAGGAGCTGTTGCATTATAGAATTGCCCCAATGAAATTCTGCTCCGCCGGGTTTCGAACCACGGACCACGGGTTTCGAACCCGCTTGTGAGGCGGGTGTGCTAACAACTACACCACGGAGTCCACAAATTGAACTGAATTGAATGCAAAACTTCACTGTACATAAAATTGCCGCACAGTATTGTAGCGCGAGTTGATAGCCGTTGGTGTGACTTGACAGCTACGAGCGAGTCTGATTCAGCACTTGTATTGTAACAGCGAAGAGACAGCGGCGATGTTCACGGGACGAGAGCAGCGAACAGAAAGAAAGGGGAAGACAGACGACGCTGAGAATATGCCCTCAACTCTCCCGCTGTCTTTACTATAAATTATTTACAACGAACAAATATTAATTTCTAATAACACGCGAATAAACTAATTCACACTAACACATAGTTTATCCACACATACTAATAAACATAATATTAACATTAATAAAGGAATTAGGGACGCTGGCGGCGCACGCCAGACAAACGACTGCTACAGTACCGTTGTGACACATAAAACGGGGACATAGATAAAATGGGGACATCGACGCATTTGATACAAGATTTGACGCATTTGAAGGGATTTGAAGGCTTTTCACTGTATGGTGTAAGGATTTTGAAGGAATTTTAAGGTTTTAAGGTTTTAAGGTTTTAGGAATTTTAAGGTTTTCACCCAACTTGGTGCATGTCTACCGTATGGCGCGGTTGTAGTACAGTAACAAGTTTGGTGAAAATGGGGACATCGACAAGTCTCTATTAATACAACAACAACAACAATAACATGCATTTAATATAGCGCACTTTCGAGGACAAAGGCGCGAGCAGGAGCAGGGTAATAAAGTGTAGACACAGAGCGGTATGGGGACAAAAATATGGAGCACAAATCGACAGAAAGTACATGGGTGCTTGCAAAATTGAACACATACATACACACATACACACAAACACATGCACATGAAACATACACACGCACATATATACACATACACATGCATACACATATACATATATGAATAATGTAATGTAATAGAGCACATAATGGAAAGAGAGAAAATATATAATGGGAATATAGAATAAAAAAGCATAGGATATAAAATAATAAAAATAAATGCTAGATGGCCGTTGGCTAGCGAGTAGCTCTTCCGCCCTTGGACAGGTTTTATTTTTAGTCCTGCTGGGTGTCTAGCCACCCTCCTCACTGGTGGGAACCAGAGGGGGAGCCGGTTTAGTCGCCGACCACTCGACTATGAGACTGGTTGTACTGGGCTACACAGTACCAGTAGCAGGAATTCTCCTGACCAGACAATTTACCAGACCGAAATGAGTCAACCAGCCAAACACAGTAGATCACAATGAGGATAAGACTTGAAAGATAACGGAAACAGATTACAGGGTAGGTTAGATCAAGCAGATTCAAGTAGGTGTTTGTGCAAGGCGACAGAGAAAGGCTTGAGAGACGATTTTTCAAGGATGTGTGAGGGAAGCGAGTTATATATACGAGGAGCATAAAATGTATAAGATTTGGACGACCAGGGAGATAAATTGATAGCGGGAGGACTAACTAAAGGCTTACGATGGCGACTATCAGAGCGAACGCTGGGTATGAGAAGAGAACGAAGATACAATGGTGAAGATTGAGAATGAATCAATTTGAATGTCAAAGAGCAGATTTTGAATCGAATCCGTGAAAGAGCAGGAAGCCAGCCAAGCTGCCGGAGGTGGGATGATGTAGGAGTTTTAGGAGGAAGTCGCAGAACAAATCGACATGCTAAATTAATCACAGATTGAAGTTGGCGGATAGATTTAAAAGGAAGATGAAAGAAGAGAGAGTTGCAGTAATCAATTTTTGAGAGGATGTAGGAATTGACTAATAGGGTGGCAGATGCTTCATCAATGAAAGCACGGATAGGGTAAAATTGGCGAATGATAAAACGGCAAGAGCGAGTGAGCTGAGAGAAATGACTTGAGAAGCAAAGTGATGGATCGAATATAACTCCCAAGTTGCGAATCTGGGAGGCTAGAGGAAGATTAATATTGAGAGGGGTGAGTCTAGGAGGGTGAAATACAAGGTATTCAGTCTTTGAATGATTGAGGATAAGTTTCCTTGAGGCAGCCCAAGAAGATATATCATTAAGAAGTTCAGAAACTAGACATGAGGAAGATAAAGTGAGGGGAAAGAATATTTGGACGTCGTCAGCATAAATATGGTACGCAATAGGATAGCGGCGCAAGATTAAGCATAAGGATGAGACATAGAGATTGAAGAGGAGAGGACCAAGGAGCGAGCCTTGTGGCACTCCAGAAGTGAGAAGGACAGACGATGAGGTAGTTGAGTTGCATCGGACTGAGTAAGATCGGTTAGTGAGGTAAGATGTAAGAAGAGAATATGCACTAGAGGAAAGACCAGCATGAGCGAGATCTTGACTTAAGATGGAATGGTCTACAAGGTCAAAAGCAGAAGAGAAGTCTAGCGAAATAAGAATAACAGACTTGCCATATGAGAAATGTGAGAAAATATCGGTGACAAGTGATAGTAGCAGGGTTTCCGTAGAGTGGTTTGAAACGAAACCAGATTGACGAGAGTCAAGAGCAGATTGTATAACTGGACGGAGTTGATCCAAGATGGCTGATTCAAGGAGTTTCGAAGGGAGAGATAAGATCGAGATGGGTCGATAATTACATGGTAGAGTAGGATCAAGACAAGGTTTCTTAAGAATAGGCGTTATAGATGCATGCTTGGAGGCAAGAAAAATACCGTGTAGAAACGAGGCGTTAATCAAATGAGTGAAGAAGGGAGCCAGTAGTTAAGTTTACTTGAGTTAAGTTTACTTGTTGGCAATGTTATAATTGATTTATTCTTCCTATTGATATTGATTTAATCCGTTTTTCCTTTTATTTAATGATTTATCTCTTTTTTGCACATTTTAGTTACATATTCCGGACTCATAATTGCTACATGTTTGTGTTTCTGTTCTGCGCTGCATGTTTTTACTTCACCCAACCTGCGCAATTGACCAAATTTCCCAATTGCTCCAGTATTATTTTGCGTGTCACGCGCTTGTAACTATTGTGTGCGCTATATTAAATACATGTTTGTTGTTGTTGTTGTTGTAGTAGGAGAATTGAATCAGAAAGTGCAGAAAAGTTTATTGAATCGGTAGGGCAGCGAGATTTCTGGAGTGTTTTGAGATAGCGCGCGGTCTTTGATATAGGAATGAAAGAGAATGACGACAAAGATTCGATTGACGATGAAAAGGATTGTATTGTATTGTATTGTAAGGATCTATTGTTATTTATTGAAGTTATAGGGTTTGTTTTTTGGTGCGGGCTAGTATTGAGTTTATATTAGCTATTGGGAGTATTTTTCGTTTAATGTTCAAATCTGAAATCGACTTTTATCGTTTATATAAACGTGTAAATAGTGGATTGAACTTGTTGATGTAAACGTGTCTTTACAGGCTTGTTCATTCGCTAACTGTCCTTCGGTGTAGAATTCGCTTGCATTGTGTGTGACTACATTGGTACGCCCGCTTGCGTATGACTATGTCTGATTTGTATATATGCTTGTTTGTCCATCCTGAAGTGTGGGGCGTGAGCAGTCGTGAATGTTTAGTGAGTTGTTGCGCTGCTTGGTGTTGCTGAGTACAAATAATACATTGCCTCCATTATGACCACGCCTTTGACAGAACTGAACTAGTGAAGTGATGTTTTTCTTGTTTGCTCGTATTTTTCCTCATTTTGTTTTTCTTCGAATATCATTCTAATAGGTGATACTTCCAGATGAAGCACGCTGTAATATACGCGTATCATTCGCAGATCAACGGATAGGCTGAGAGCACCAACAACAAACGTACCAATGACCAGCTGCGTGTGCCAGCGTTTGTGTATGTGTGCGTGTGTGAAGGGGGACCCGTGGACATGGACATGCATTCCACTCAGCTATCCCAACTAATATCCCAGCTATTCAAATGAAAAGTAGATAACTAACCGAAACTGAAAATACGACAAAAGAATCAAAATGTTACTTGGATATCAGTATAACAAAGTTATAATATAATAAACGTGTAAATAGTGGATTGAACTAAACTAGTGAAGTAATCTTTTGCTTATTTGTTTTTGTACTTGTCTCCTAGTGTAGCAAACCAATTTAATTCAGAAGGGAAATTTCGTCAGCAATATCCGCCATAATTGGACCCCTGAAGCACAACAGTCGACTGGAGGCCAGACACCCACGGGAATTGCCGCGCCAACAGCGACTGAGCCGCATCGATGACTGTGTCATTGAGCCAGCACTGCGGGTCCGCAAGCGTCGCGCTGATGTTGATGCGGTCCGACGCGCTCGGCACAGCCGTCCATGGAGTCAATGGGCGTCTGGCGTCATTCATGCGGTGCCGCTTGACTGCAGGCTCGGTGACACCTTCAGGTTCGTCACACGCTGTGAAGACCGATGACGGGCTGGCGATGTAGGCATCAACTGGCACAGTGCACATGAGCCCATGGTCGCAAGGTGCGGTGTCTTGGGCACTGTCCGCCGGTTCCGCAGCAACTCCAGCAACTCTATCATTACGGGCCAATACCCACATCCCAACCCGGAAAGTGAAGGATTTAAACCCATTATTCTTTCTCAACTCGACGTTTTTTTCCTGGTGTTCTTGGGCTTTTTTATATTGGCACTAACCACTTCTTTTATCCCCACATTTTCTCTACTCTGCTCTGAATGTCTTGACTCTCAATATTAGGGTTTTCAATGCTATCCTTGACCCGGGAGTACAAATCTGGGGTTTCATTCATTTGCATGTCTGCCATTAAACGATGGCACCTCCCGAACATGATGAAAAACGGGGTAAATTTGGTGGATTCCTGCACCGAGGTTTTCATGGCGTATGCCGCGGCACCGAGGTGACAGTCCCAGTCATCCTGCCGTTCATTGCACAACTTCATGATGATCTTTTTCAATGTGCCGTTGGTCCTCTCAGCCTGTCCGTTGGTCTGCGGATGATACGCGTGTGTCACAGAGTGTTTCACCTGGAACACCTGAAACAAAGCCTGATTCACCTTATTACAAAACTCACTACCCTGATCTGTTATTATTTTCTTCGGGCGCCCGAAAAGGTGGAACATTGTTTGGATGTGGTGGGAAACCTGATCTGCTAATTTGACCTGCAGAGGGAACGCTGAAACCCACTTCGAATAAAGGTCTGTGGCGGTCAGGATGTACCTATTTCCCCTGGGTGTCTCGGTAAGAGGTCCCACCAGATCTATTCCCACTACCTCCCACGTGTCGTTTGTCCTAATCGGTGTATGCTCGGGAACCATTGTCTTTATTTCCCCCAATCTTTGGCACCTATCACAACGAGAAATGGCATCCATCGCAAACTTGGTCATCCCCTCCCAGTAAAACTGTGACTGTATCCTCGCCACAGTCTTTGTCCTCCCCATGTGACCCCCCTCCGAATGGATCCTCTCAAACACGGTCTGCTTTTCAGCTTCAGAGAAGATGACCTCTCTGAAGCTGAGTTCCCCCCTCATTGCGTTGGACAAACTGCATCCTGGAAGTATCCGAATCTGCAAAAACACAGCACGTGTTTTTGCAGGTAAAACGCAGGTACCGCCAGGTGGCGCGAGACGCAGTTACACGTGACGCACCACAAGAGCAAATCATGTTGTCATAGTGCAAAATTCAACATTTTCATTCCACGTCCAATTACTTCATGTCGAAAATCAGCGTAATATTGAATCATGAGTTGCAATTGAACAAGCGTGTTATACCAACCATGTAACCGAAACTTGGACGCGCGCTGGATGACTTTGTTTCCTCTGCCTTGACATTGACGAGGGACATACTCCGGTTTGTAAATAGCACCTCACATCATCTAGAGTGGAGCCTGTGTAATTTCACAGTGTTCATCCGAGGCGCCAGAGCGAGCGATGCGCGAGTTGTTCCGATATATTGAACGTTTGCTTACATGACATTCAACGTTTGTATGTCTGTGTGTCTGTATACACGCGCAGCACTGGTCGCGTTGGCAGAGGCCGTGTATGTGTGTGTGCAGTCACGTGTTTGTGTGGCTGTGGTCCTTGCGCGAGCGGTAGATGTTTGTTTGTGAATGCGTGCGTGTCTGTATGCGCAGCACTGGTTATACAGGCAGATGGTGTGCACGTGTGTGTATGTGTATGCATGTGAGTATGTGTGTGCGTGTGTATGTGTGCGCGTGTGCGTCTATCCTGTACTGTCTTTGTGGCGATGTAACTGGGGGAAGTATGGGCAGTGTAAAGGGGGTGCGATGACGCGTTGAGTTTCATGGCGAGTCGAGATCAAGCGTTCATGGTGTGAGTGTGAACGGTGCGCGGAAGCTGTGAGTGAGAGTGTACGGCGGTGTGCCGAGTGCGTTGTTCTTGGTGTTTTGTACTCGTTTCCGCGGTGTGAATATCGAGCGTTGTGTGTATTTACTCGGTGTCCTATTGTGCGATTGTGTGATTGTGTTATATATATTTCATCGTCCATCATTTGTTCTCCAATACAACTACAAGCTATTTCGGCCATGTCGGTGCACGGTGATGAACAAGGGACCAGCATGGACGTGCGTCTAATTCCGGAGTTCAGTGGATCGGACGCGCAGAATATCACAGAGTGGTTGGACAGACTGGAACTCGTGTGTGAGCTTCGAGGCGTGACTGACGTGGCAACCGTCATTGCTCTGCGTTTGGCCGGCGGTGCTTTTGCTGTGTACCAGCAGCTACCGATCTCTGACAGAAAATGCGTGCAGAAAGTGAAGTCGGCCCTGCAAGCGGCATTTGGAATTGATCCGTACACAGCCTACGAGCGGTTTCATGCCCGCACTCTACACCCCAACGAGACGCCCGATGTGTACCTGGCCGATCTCAAGAGATTGGCTTCAGCGTTTGGTGGAGTACCTGACATGGCTCTCCGGTGTGCATTTGTCTCGGGCTTGCCTGCAGAGTTGCGCACAACGTTACGTGCGAATTCTCGACTTGAGTCGCTGGATCTGCCACAGCTGACAGCTAGGGCTCGCATACTGCTCCAAGAGAACCAGCACAACGAAGTGTGTCTGGCCGCCAGGGGACCAACAGCAACTCATACAGCACAGCGAGAAATCAAGTGTTTCTGTTGCGGAGGCATTGGTCATATCCAGCGTCATTGTCCATCCAACCGCAACCGCAGCAGATTTGATGACGACAAGCACAACAAACAAAACGGCCGAGACAGTCAGGGCAAGTCGGGAAACGACAGCGGAGAGGCGTCGTCAGCGCCGGACTCCTCTCCGAGACAATATTAGCCAGGACGCTACCGACGGTGAATGCGACCATCGACGGTGTTGAGCGACGTGCGCTCGTCGACACGGGCTGCAGTCAAAGCATAGCACATGTGTCCTGCTGCAGAAAATGGGCGCGCAAAAAGGTGAGTGTCGTAACCATGAGCGGTGAGAGATTCTCGACGTTGGGAACGGGCACAGTGACACTCAGTATTGGTGATGATGTTCTACCGTGCCATGAAGTTGTTGTTTCACAGACAAGGCCACTGGGGTTCGATTTCATCTTGGGAATGAATGCCATCACGTCGTTGAAGGGTGTGTGTATATCTCCTGACAGTAATATTACGTTCAATCCATGTGCGAATGATTCTGTGTTACGTGGTAAACTGGTGCACACTCACACTGCGTTGGGTTCGTCTGAGGATAAAAAGCATGTGGATGACGACATACACGTCGATGAAAAGGATTTTTCACTATCATTCACCGACAGGGGTGGTTTCTGGACAGTTCGCTGGAAGTGGGCCAACGGTGTAGAGCCTGGGATGTTACACAATCAGATATCAGAATACCACGTGAAAAAGTCTAATCGACCTCAGTACGTGACGGAATTGCGTGATTGGATTGCCAGAGGTTGGCTGGTGGAGTATGATGAAGCCAGGTTCGGTCCGGTAAAAGGCCTCATACCGTTGATGGCTGTCGAGCAGCCAAATAAAAACAAGGTCCGGCCGGTACTCGACTACAGGGAAGTGAACAAAAGCATTGATAGCCACACAGCGGATGCTGACGCGTGCGGCCAAAAGCTGCGTGAATGGCGTCGTATGGGCGTCAATGTGGGTATATTGGACCTTGAGAAAGCTTACTTGCAGATTCGAGTTGACCAGTCACTGTGGCCGTATCAAACTGTTGTGATCGACGGAACTCGCTTTTGCCTCACAAGACTTGGATTTGGTTTGAATGTGGCGCCAATGGTTATGAAGGCAGTGGTGGACGCAACACTGAAGATGGACCGAGAGATAGAAAGTGTGGCATCAGCCTATGTGGATGACATTTTGTTCAAGGCCGATATTGTCTCACCGGAACGCATCAAATGCCACTTTGCACGATATGGGTTGAGCAGCAAGGCTCCCGAAGTCGTCGCAGATGGGTCGAGAGTATTGGGTCTGCGTGTTTGGGAGGAGCGTGGACATCTCACTTGGGCCAGAGACAACAATTTACCGGAATTGCCAGCTAAGCTCACAAAAAGGTCATTGTTTTCGTATTGTGGGGCACTCATTGCTCACTATCCGTCGTGTGGTTGGTTGAGAGTGGCTTCAGCATTTGTCAAGAGAAAGGCGAACGCTGTGTCGTGTGGCTGGGACGACGAAATCAACGATGATCATCTCAAGAGTGTCGTAGCTGATTTGGACAGAAAAGTCAACCGAGAAGATCCATCACATGGGCGTTGGGACGTGAGTGGGATTACTGCTCGCCTTTGGGTAGACGCAAGCTCGCTGGCAATTGGAGCATGTCTTGAGTCAAACGGAGACGTGATTGAAGATGCCGCATGGCTAAGACGAGATGACGCCACGCATATTAATATGGCAGAGCTAGATGCGGTGGTCAAGGGCATCAATTTGGCCATTGTGTGGGAAATGAAAAGTATCGAATTGATGACGGACTCCGCAGTGGTGCATAAATGGGTGAAAGATGCGCTGTCTGGAAAATCACGCGTCAAAACAAAGGCCGCGGGGGAAATGCTCATTCGCCGCAGAATCAGCCTCATTGCCGATCTTGCACATGAATATGACATGTCAATTGAAGTGAAACTCGTTAAATCTGCAGAGAACAAAGCAGATGTGCTCACTCGGGTGCCACGGACCTGGTTGAAGGATAATGAATTGCGTGACGCGCCGATTTGTGCCGCTGGAATAGATAGAAATCAACTGATCAGTAATATCCACCACGATTCTGGTCACCCAGGCGTCAGGAAGTCACTGTTTTTTGCTCGAAAAGCCGACCAAGGTGTAACCCGACGCGAGGTATATGCAGTAGTGCGAAAATGCGATGTGTGCAACTCCGTAGATCCCGCCCCAGTGAAGTGGAGGAATGGAAACTTGAGCGTCAGAGATGTGTGGGACAGGATTGCCATTGATTTCACGCACTACGGTGGTCGTCATTACCTCTCAATCATCGATTGTGGACCGTCTCGGTTCACTCTTTGGAAATGTGTTCGTGTGCAGACAAGTGCTGTTGTGGTGGCATTACTTGAATCGCTGTTTCTTGAGAGGTCTGCCCCGCGTGAAAATTTGCTCGATAACGACACTGCGTTCAGAAGCAGAGAGTTTCGGCAATTCGCGACCAGTTGGGGGGTGAGAATCCACTACCGATGTGCTCATGCACCATCCGGCAACGGTATAGTGGAGAGATGTCATCGTTCGGTTAAAACAATCGCTGCTCGCAAGCAATGCACCATTCAAGAAGCTGTGTATTGGTTCAACGTACGGCCGCAAAACAATGATGAATCAACATCTCCATTCAACATGTTGTATCAGTACACTGCGCGAGTGAAAGGACTCAGTCATGATTTATCTGTTGCACGCCAGGACGTCGAAGAGTGCCCGTTTGTTCAAGGTGACTTGGTGTGGGCAAAGCCACCAAACAGTCGCTGTTACAGCAAATATTTACCCGGCGTAGTGACTCGTGTTGTGTCTAATCAATCAGTGGATGTTGACGGTGTACCGCGACATGTTCGGGACCTGCGTATGCGGCATACTGAGCCCGAAGTCGCTCAGCAACCGATTTCAGACGATGAAGAGCTGGTCGTGAGTTTTGGGCGAGCCCCGAGGGCCAGCGTGGCATCGCACGACGTCGCACCCGCAGAATCGCCTCGGAGGTCTAATCGACGGCGTGTAGCCCCTCGGTGTTTTTGTTGCGATGAGCAACAGGGGGGAGTGTAATTTCACAGTGTTCATCCGAGGCGCCAGAGCGAGCGATGCGCGAGTTGTTCCGATATATTGAACGTTTGCTTACATGACATTCAACGTTTGTATGTCTGTGTGTCTGTATACACGCGCAGCACTGGTCGCGTTGGCAGAGGCCGTGTATGTGTGTGTGCAGTCACGTGTTTGTGTGGCTGTGGTCCTTGCGCGAGCGGTAGATGTTTGTTTGTGAATGCGTGCGTGTCTGTATGCGCAACACTGGTTATACAGGCAGATGGTGTGCACGTGTGTGTATGTGTATGCATGTGAGTATGTGTGTGCGTGTGTATGTGTGCGCGTGTGCGTCTATCCTGTACTGTCTTTGTGGCGATGTAACTGGGGGAAGTATGGGCAGTGTAAAGGGGGTGCGATGACGCGTTGAGTTTCATGGCGAGTCGAGATCAAGCGTTCATGGTGTGAGTGTGAACGGTGCGCGGAAGCTGTGAGTGAGAGTGTACGGCGGTGTGCCGAGTGCGTTGTTCTTGGTGTTTTGTACTCGTTTCCGCGGTGTGAATATCGAGCGTTGTGTGTATTTACTCGGTGTCCTATTGTGCGATTGTGTGATTGTGTTATATATATTTCATCGTCCATCATTTGTTCTCCAATACAACTACAGCCTGTCTGAAATTTTGACGAGTTTTCAAGTAGTACGTAACCTACTTTATCATAAATACAAGATTAAACCACGTCATCGCTTTTACAACACAAAACACCAGCAACGAGAACTGTTTATGTGTGCACTAGCCAACCAGACGGCTACAAAAATTATCGTTCATTAACAAACCAGACAACTAATAGTGAGTGGTTACTAACCAAACAAGCAACAAACACAAGCACTAACGAACCAAGCACCAACGAATTCAAGAACAACAAATATACTCCAAAAATAAATTTGTCCCCTATGAAATTAACCAAAATACATATAGTCATTTGGGGCAAATGGCGATTTGGTTATTTTGGGGGTAAAAAATGATTTTGACCGTAGGAGAGTTGAAATCGCTATGCACAAGAAATGAGTGTATAAACTATTAGATCATTTGTTTGCGGTCATTTCAGTGTATGAATCGTCTTTCTACGTTCAAAAATGAATGTGCGACACAATTTCTCCCAAAACCTTTCAAAACATGTTGCACAAAACATTTGCAATGTTTCAGAAAATTTGTCATAATTCACCACATGGACAAATTTTGGGGGCAATTCGCGATCGCTTCAAGAAACTGGGGCAATTGGCTATAGCTATAGTAGAAGCATTCACCACTTTGTTACATTTGTTTACATTATCCCCCTTGCCCCTCCCCCCTCTGACGTCACCCCCCTCTGACGTCACACTTAACCTAACTTTTTTAACCTAACTTTTTTCTCTTTTTTTTTAACCTAACCTAACTTTTTTAACCTAATTTTTTTTTTTATTTTTTTTTTTTTTAACCTAACTTTTTTTTTTTTTTTTTTTAATTTAACTTTTTTCTTTTTCTTTTTTTTTTACCTAACTTTTTTTTCTTTTTTTAACCTAACTTTTTTTCTTTTTTTAACCTAACCTAACTTTTTTTTTTTTAACCTAACCTAACTTTTTTTTTTTTAACCTAACCTAACTTATTTTCTTATTCTATTCCTAACCCGACCCAACCCAACTTTTAGTTTTATTTCTTATTCTTCTTTTCTTTTTTTATTTATTCTTTATTCTATACCCAACCTAACCTAACTTTTTTTAGTTTTTTTTAACCTAACCTAACTTTTTTTAGTTTTTTTTTTAACCTAACCTAACTTTTTTTTTTTAACCTAACCTAACTTTTTTTTTAACCTAACCTAACTTTTTTTAACCTAACCTAACTTTTTTTTTAACCTAACCTAACTTTTTTTTTAACCTAACCTAACTTTTTTTTCTTTTTTAACCTAACCTAACTTTTTTTAGTTTTTTAACCTAACCTAACTTTTTTTTTTAACCTAACCTAACTTCTTTTTTTTTAACCTAACCTAACTTTTTTTTTTTAACCCAACCTAACTTTTTTTCTTTCTTATTCTTCCTTTCTTATTATATTTATTCTATGCCCAACCTAACTTTTTTTCTTTCTTATTCTTCCTTTCTTATTATATTTATTCTTTATTCTATGCCTAACCTAACTTCTTTGTGTATACCTAAACTAACCTAACCTAACCTAACTTTTTTTTTTGTATACCTAACCTAACTTCTTTGTGTATACCTAACCTAACTTCTTTGTGTGTATACCTAACCCAACTTTTTTTTTTCTTTATTCTATTCCTAACCCGACCCAACCAAACTTTTATTTATTCTATTTATTTTAAATATGCATACCTGACGGGTTTCGAACCGGGGTCCTCACAGAGTTCAGTCACAGCGGGAACATGCTGGTGGAGCTAGACATTTGTTTGCACCGCATTTGTCTCTAAATTATTTTGTTTGTCTCTTTCACGCCACATTTGTTTGATTTACAGTATATAATAAGCATTTCTTCTATACCCTTTACCAAAATTATTTACAATTATAGCCGAAATGGGTTTATACAAAATGGTTTGACTAAATCGGTAATTAAAACGGTCGCAAAGACAATGTACAAAATTGAATTCATGTATTCAAACACGTTGAAGTTCTTGATAGTAAAATGTGCCGGTAATCAAATTTCCATCATCATCACACAGCTTATACATGGGAATTGATCGACGTTTGTATATGGAATCAATTTTGAACGTTTCGTTGCTAAATGTCTGTCGATATCCTTTTTCAAAGAGCGTTTTCGGTATAAACATTCGCACATGATCGCCTACGCGAAGCTTTGGTGTTTGTTGTTTGCGCGACAATGTGTTGACCAAGTGTTGATTTGATAAAGTTACAGCGCGAGGTGCCATACCGATTGATCTATGTACAGTGCTGTTATACAAATTCACCAATTGAGGTAGATTTTTGACAAAGTGTTTTGTGTTGTTTTCGGTCATAAACTTGTGTATCAGCGAGAGCAGAGTACGGAAAAATCGTTCAATTATCCATGCCTTCCGTATGATTGTAGATGTCGTATAATGATAGATGTTGTGCTCTTTCATTACACGTTGAAATTCTCGCCCTGTGAATTCACCACCATGGTCGCTCATTATTTGCATCGGTGTGCAATTGTTGGTGAGAATATGGTTCATTGCTTTGGCCACGGCCGGTCCCCGTTTACTATGTAATGCACGCACATATGCTTGTCTGCTAAACACGTCAATTGCACCCAACAAATAACGTACTTGTGTGTTATGCCCACGTAGACGTGAAACATCGCACAAATCAACTTGCCATGTATCATTTAGTCCAGTGGAGGTGTATGCATTGTGTACGAAGCGCTTACGTACTGGACGATGGAGTTGTTTGGTTCTTTGCGACCAAATCAGCTTACTATCCATTTGCGCGGGATATTTGCCGATCGTTGATCAACTGTCGAAACTCGCTGCCCGTGAATATTCGGAGCAACTTCTCGCGGTAAATTCAACGACTCAATCAATTGTCGCAGCTGTGCCCACCCTGTTGGCTCAGGAACACTTTTACGACGTCGAACGATATAGTTTACCACATCGACAATATTGCTCCGAGGAATTTGTGCGTGGTTGAGATAAATGATACCGGTGTTGTTGTCCCATCTCAGCACATTACTCAATTGGGAAAGCACGAATTGTGCGTGTTTTTTATAGCTGGACGGTACAAGTTGGAGCCATTTATCAGTCTCTACAGACGGAGCAGGAGCGGTGGCCTGTTCAGGGCGCCAGGCGTTCATGTACTCGATCCGTTTCGCTTCGGCATTCCCTGTAGACTTGTTGAGAATTTGTTCTAGAGAGGGTGTGGGTGTGGCTATGGTTCGACCTTGCATTTCATCATATGTGGCTTGCGATATGAGAACCATTCGTTGGAAGGCGCTCATTACTTTGCAGACAGTATACAGCTTATAACCGATGCAACCACGGGTATAAGGGCGGATAAAAATTTTCCGCTTTGCACCAACACTCGTTGTTTTTTCTTCAGTGACGGACGTTTATCACCCAATTTACGCAGTATTTTCTTGTATTTGGATAGGCGACGCTTTTGTTCTTTTTCCAAAGGGACGCGGTCTTGCAACAGGTTATGACAAATTTCACAAATAGCCCGTATCAGAGCAGGGTCGTACGTGTTGAGAACGGCTTTTTGTTGACGTTGTGTGAGACGCGGAAGTGATTCGATTGTCGGCCAACAGCGTTGCAACGTCGACGACATGTTGACAAATGATTCACTTGCTCAACTATATGTGCTATTTATACCTCAAAGCGGGAAGATATACTGTTATGGGTTGTTCCAACACATTGCTACGCACACGTAGTCTGTTGTCAGTTTGTTGACGCAAATCCACAAGCAAATGACCGTACATTTTCTTCATTACGTCTCTATAAACATCCATAATGAACCTGATATTATCTGGCATGTACTGTTGAGCAAATGCGCGCAGTGGTGTTTGATCTCGAAAATTACGGAAAAATACATAATAATTTGTATTTAGACTGATTGTGCGGTAGTTTGGCGACTTGAGAAACGTGTTTTGGGTGACAAATAGTACACTCATGTTGTCGTGACGTGACGTTTTTGTAAACATGTCACGTACAACAGGCCCTTCCACAGCATCCAGTAAGTCGTCGATAATGACCATGCAACCTTTACCGTGTTTATGTTTGCTTGCCAATCGTTGAATTTCCTCATGCGATGGCACCCCGTACTGCATTTCATTAACTAAATTCTTATCTATATGATCTGGCGCTGCAGTTCCGTGGCAATACAGTACATAATCGGGGCTTCGGGTGAGCACTTGGTCCGCCCGTGTCAGCATGTCGACTATAAATTGACTCTTGCCGGACCCTGAAGGACCGGACAAGATCATTGTGAACGGTGTAACAAGACGTGCGTCAAACGTTTCCATACCCGCCGTACCGATGAAACTGATCTACGTTTAACTATAGGGGTATTATATAAAGTATGTTTTGCTGATGTGCGACCAGTTTTGCGCTGAACATTACTAGCCAAACACCCGCGACGCTTAATCGGATCATATAACAATCCCACTATTACCAGCTCTGCAATTACACTTTCAACATAGTTGACAAGGAGCAATAGTGATAATAGGAGCAACATTATATTCGTCACCATCTCGGTGATTGTCAATTGAATGACACACATACACATCAACACTTGTATATTAAAGCTTGCACAACACACACACACACACACACACACACACACACACACACACACACACACACACACACACACACACTAACACACACATACACACCAAAGCATGTATACACATCAACACTTTTATATTTATATAACACACACACACACACACACACACACACACACACACACACACACACACACATACACACCAAAGCATGTATACACATCAACACTTTTATATTTATATAACACACACACACACACACACACACACACACACACATACACACCAAAACATGTATACACACCAACACTTTTATATTTATATAACACACACACACACACACACACACACACACACACACCAACACTTTGATATTTATATAACACACTAACACAGCTAACACACTAGCACAACTAACACATCTAACACACTAGCACAACTAGCACACAGCTAACACGCTAGCACAACTAACACACTAACACTGCTAACACTTTTATATTAAAAACCAATACATCGAGCACAACTAACACACCTAGCACAACTAACGCTGGTAACACAGCAAATAAGTAGCAATAAATAACGATGATGATGATGTCGGTCGGTCGGTCGGTCAGTCGGTGAAGCCGTACGGGAAGGTGCGATAATCGGGAAGGACCCTGCGTTTGCTGGAAACTAACCTATTAATTTTTTCCCCTCCCACCGTAATTATCTTAAAATCTACAGTCTTTTTAAATTGCCGAAAGGGGACTTTGATTGTGGACCCAGGCGCCTCTAACAGGGATCGGAAAGCGTCCAAGGAAATAAGCTGCTGCGTGTCGTGTGTTTGTGTGATGCCGCGCATTTTTACTATAGTCTTGGTGTGCCCGTCTGGTGTGTGTACAGTAAAAGCGTAATTTTTGGGAGACAGACAGACTATATGAGAAATATAGCTGCCTGCCCCGAAACAAGTCAGTTCGTCAGTCATGTCGCCGAGAAAGTGTGATGTGTGTATGCGCGGCATTTCTGGTGATGTTTTGTAAATGACTGAATCTGTGTCGCAGTATATTAGCTGAAAAGGATTAAGGCGTTGCAGGAAAGAGTAAAGATAAAGTCGGGATTGGCAAGTGACAAAAGCAGCAAGGATTATGTTAGTTTTAAGCGGACCGGCCACAGTCTTGTCTTGTCGATGGGAATACGTCAGCCTCCATACATCGTGCATTATGCTGTCCCCCTCACTATCGTCAGCCACCGATATGAGGTCACACGCGGAGACCTCCATGTCGGGATCCTCCAGCAGATCGTAAACACGACGCATGGAAGTGACGTATTCAGTCTGCCCCAGGTTTGCGCGCTGAGCCAGCTTGCCCCACTGGCTGTTGAGGCACAATTTGGCCACAGCTCTCAGGCCCGGATTCCTCTCAATGGTCGGCAGGGTTATACCCTCACGCGCTTCGAGAGTCTGTCTGTAGTCGTGTCGGTCGTCGTCAGTCTGCACGTGAGTGGGATAACCCTCGGCGCTGACCTTGAGGGCGTAAAACTTGTTTACATATTCTGCAAACAATCCGCCTGCCTCGCCGTCGTTGAGCTGTGTGGTGTTGGCAAAGTGCCAGAACTCGTGGATGGAAGTGAGCCGATACCCCAACCCCAAAGCTTTTGCTACTTCCAGCGACACCCAGCTGGAAGTGAGACTGCGCTCCTCGTCCGAATGGTGACACTGCGGCGACCTTGTGGTGAAATTGCCACCGATACCCTGCTCGGCACATGTTCTACACAGGGTGAACATGAGGCGGTCGTTGATGCGTGCGGGAAGGACGGGAACGTGAAGATTGTGCGGAGGGAGAATTGTGCAATAAATGATGCCGAAATATTTGTGAAAATCTGTGATGGGAGGACGGAAAATGTGAGAAGGATGACCGAGGGGAAATTTTCCGTTTTTAAGGATGTAAGGATACAAGGAGCACACATCAACGTACTCGATCCGCTCGTCACCAGAACATTCGGCATAGTGACGAAACACCTCTGTTCGCCCTCCGTAGAACGCGTCCCGAACATTCATCGGCGGCAAGACTTGCACTGCTTCGGCGCGACAACGTTGGTCGTCATCGTCTCGAAGCAGTGCATCAAATTCACACTCCCAGATGGTGATGAGAGTTGTGTCGGGTCGGGCTCGTAGTATCGCCAGACGAGCCATGGTGCCATCATATAGATGGCGCGTTGATGGAGCCCCACTGTTCATGACATAGCGACAGTTTTTGCTGGCGCAGAGACACTTACCAGAATGCCGATGACCATGAAAGTAGCAACCGAGAAACTCGAAAAGCAGGTGTTGGTCTCCCACTTTGGCATAGCCGTCCACTTTGTACGACCCAATACGCACCTCACCAGAGTTCAATGCGTGCTGGATATTGATGTCGCGAGACGACGCCTCCAGTTCCAGCCACTGGATCGATTTCTTCGAGTAGTTGCCACATGGTCGGTAGTGCTCATGGCTCGGTATCAACGCGACGCTGTCTTTGCGCAAAAACTTTTGACGCCACACCTCATGACACGCAGATGGAAGCGTGATGCTCTGAAATGGGTCCACCTCAGTCACCTCGATGAATTGTTGGCGGAAACGCATACTACCGAGACGAAGTACATTGACATCGTCGCGGCAGTACGCTCCCATTTCCTGGCGCAGGTCATACTGCCGGCCCACCTGCGAGGCATGCCAAGTGAGAAACTCGGCGTGCTGTTCGGTGGACATGCGACCCGGGTCGAACATATCGGCTGAAGGAAAAGGACCTACATAATTTTGATTGTCCGTAGTGTTGAGGAGGTGAGGGAAGAAACCTTTACGGACAGGAATGTTGAACGTTTTGGAAAATTTCGCAAGAGGCATAGGAAGGAAACTGAAGGAATCAATGAAACGGAGTTTGGAGTTGGAGAAGCGCATGGAGAGGATTTTTCTGCCGTTCATGATCAGGTCTGGCACCACACCTTGGCTCAACGCGTAATTGGCAACAATGTTGTTGTCATAACCTTGGGCATAATGGGCAATGGCTTTCGCGTCCTTGAGCGTGAAAAGCCACTGACCAAAGTCTTGTCTTGTCGTTGGGCCAGAGAACACATGTTCGTGCTGCTCTGTCCCACAGTCAGTGCATGGCCGGTCAATGCAATCAAAGCAGGACTCACAACATACGTGTGCGACACAATGATTAGGAATGTGAAGGTTGGTGCTGGTGTCAATCATACATTCAAAGTCGTAAAAGATATAGATTTGTTTTTTGTTGACAGAAGATTGATGCGAAGGTTGGAGAAAGCAACGATGGACGTTTTCCGCACCTATGAGCTCGTGGTTCGTGACTCGTTCACGACAGTAAGGGCATATGTGAGTGCCACAGACATGACGATTTTTGCTATACGATTTGTAAAGCACATCGCCACATCTGGGACACCCACGCCGCACCTTGCAGCGTGATTGTTTGTGAGCCTCGAAACAGGAGCGGGAAATGAAATCTAAATTACATTCGGGACAATGGGTTAACGCACCTTCCCGCTGGCATCGATGAGGCGCTCCGCAGTCCTTGCAACCTCCGGCACAGGTATGCTCTCCAGGCTGAGTGTAGCGCGTTTGACATTCCTCGCAGAAATATTTCGTGTCGAGGAATGCCGTGATCTTCGTGATGACGTCGAAATGGTGATGGTGATGATACAAATATAGATGATGATGTCCTGTGCCTGAAACACACACATGCGAATTAATGCAAATTTAATTATATTAATGCAAATAATTAACGCTAACGGAATATTTTTTCGAATTACTCACCGAAGGTTGCGCCGAGTCGCCCAAAATGATCCGTCGAGTAGACGTGGACCCGGTACTCCGACCAACCAGCCACCAACTTTTGGAGCTCCCGCAAGCCCATGCTGGGCAGGGAAAAGTCTACCCCGGAATGTTCACACAATTCCCTGGCCTCAGACATGAAACTTGCGGGGTCCCTTGCCAGACGTTG
>OU696581.1:3886944-4099444 GCA_916048095.2 Sacculina carcini | reverse complement strand
CACGTAACACCACTGCCAAATTCTCGGTGAATCTCGCTCAGCCTTTATGTCTAGATACACAACAATGGCAAGTGGCCTTACACTCTGTTCTTCTGCCCACCAACTGGCTGACCCTCAACAAAGATATAATATTTTCAGAGTACAGTCCGAATGCGGGCGATCTCAATAAATCCTCAACAGTGTATGCTGGCAAGTATACTACCGATACGTTCATTTCGGCGCTACAAACGCATGTGAATAGCGATCATGTGAAAGTAAAAGTATCACGAGAGTATCATTTATGGCTGGAGGCTACAAACATTGTGTTGCACATAAGCGAACAATTTTCCCGACTATTGCATGTCAACGGATCGATAGCACACTCGACACGACGATATCACTATGCACATTATGGTGTGTTTGACGCCAGCGATATCACCATGGTCATGTCCACACCGTTTCCGTTGGACCCAGCCTCGACGCAATTGTTGACTATCGAAACAGATCTTGTAGCTGCACAAATTGTCAATCGTTCACTGCAACCACAACTCCGTCAAATACATGTGTGTGACACCTCTCCGATTCAAGAATTGGTATTTAATCAAATGTATTATAAACCTTTGTCACATTCCAATATATCTACTGTTCAGGTGAGAATCCTTGACGAATCCCGTAAAAAATTCCCTTTCACTGCCGGTCCGGGGCTAATTTTGACGCTACATTTTCGAAAAATGTCCAGCCAATGCTTCTATGTGTCGTTGGACAGTTCGAGCTGTCTGCATCTTTATCCTGGAAACACTGCATCTCAATTTCGTGTTCAGCTACCGGCGCCACTGAATCTAGATCGTTCGTGGACTGTTGGACTGGCCGAAATCACATTTTCCGCTCGCTGGCTGAATGTAGAAAATCGTATGAATGAATTCGAGATTGATGGTGAGACGTTCCAACTCATCACAGGGCACTACATGTCCAATCAGGCGCTGCTGGAAAATTTTCACTATGTTTGCGGTAGACAAGTGCTCACTCTGGATACTGGTGGACATGTATGGTGTGGGGACACTGACGTATCAGTAAACACCAAAATAGCTAGGGCTCTTGGGTTCACCAGCCACGTAGTGTCAGATAGTCGCGTTGTTATTGAAAAACATACACGCTCGTCGAATGTGATGGATGTAAGTCGACTCAACCCAACATTTTTGTATATCTACATGGACAAGCTACAAGCGCAGATGGTTGGTGATACTATGGCTCCGGTATTACGTGTTGTCAGTCCGTACACGAGCGATATAAAATCACCTCAAATTCATCGAACATTCAATCAAATTCAGTATGTACCGCTGGAAGATGAGTTCATTACCGATCTGGGAGTGCATATAAGACAGAGCAATGGGGAATTGGTTCCATTTCACCACGGCCGTTCGTACCTGACACTACATTTTATGCAGAAACAACAATGACAAATTCTCAGTTGATATTTCGAGGTCCAATGATACAGCGTGGCAGCGGACTTGGGAGTATTTTCAGAGGCTTAATGAGAGTGGTGATACCCGCCGTCAAAACTGTCGCCAAACAACCTCTGACAAAACATCTGGCTAAATCCGCCTTGAAGACGGGCGTACGCACACTGCAAGATGTTCTCGACGGAGAAACTGCAAGTCAAGCCGTCCGCAATCGCTCTCGACACGAAGCTAAACGTCTTCTTCGAACCAGTATAAATAGTTTAAATCGTGCGACGAGTCAATCAGTCTCTCGACGACCGACAAAACGAAAAGGTGTTGGTCAACGACGTCAACAGGAACGCGACATCTTTGACAATGCAAAACGTAGACGAATGCGCTTGTGAAATAACCGAGGTATTCTCTCGACCAGTGCTTGAAACCAGTGTGAAATCGTCCAAAACACATGTATATTACCCGGTGAGTCGACTAAGCAGCGAAGGTCCGTTTGAATTTCACTTACCTGCGCTCGGTAAATCGTCTACGCGTCCATCAAAAACCAAGCTCTATGGCAAAGCACGTGTTGTCAATCGTGACGGTAGCGAACTCGTCGACGACGCCAACGTGAGCGTTGTCAACCTGCTACCACATGCTCTCTTCAAACAGATTGACTACCAGATTGGTGATACTATTGTATCGGATTCCAGCGCACTCTATGGCTATCGTGCCTATCTTGAGACGTTGTTGTCGTATAACCAGAACGCTAAAAACGGTCATTTACGGTCGGGTTTTTGGCGTAAAGATACTGCTGGGCACTTGCATGATGTTAAACTTTTGAACATTGGTTTTAACGAACGCAAACAATGGGTGGCTGGAAGCAAAGTTTTTGATTTTTGTATACCGCTACAGCTGGATACCAACCATCAATGTCGTATATTGCCCGGTACAGTTTCGGAGAAACTCAAACTGATTCGAAACTCTGATCAGTTTGCTCTACTCGGTGCCGAGGGAGAATACAAGATTGAAATTGTCGACCTGTGTGTGCATGTCGAGAAAATAACGCTTTCCGACTCGATGTGGGTGAATTTTCACAAACAGTTGGCGAAAACACCAGCCCGATATCCTATTCCACGAGTTCTACTGAAAACATATACTCTCCCCAAAGGAAACATGAGTGGAACTTTGAATAATATTTTCACCTCACAAGTGCCGCGACAAATTCTGCTGGGACTCGTAAGCACTGAAGCGTACCACGGATCGCTACAGAAAAACCCATGGAATTTTCACCACTACCATCTAAACAGTCTTCAGTTCTATATAAATGGCGAGCCGTACCCCACGCACCCCTATCGCCCCGATTTCACAAAAGGTCTATATATGAGATCGTATCTGTCACTGTTTGACGGTACCGGTCTCGATACGGAAAACCAGGGCCTGGATATCACACATGATGATTATGCGGCTGGTTATACTTTGTTTATTGTAGATCTGACTCCGGATCAGTGTGGTGGTGATCATTTGCATCCGCGTGAACAAGGTAATGTGAGGTGTGAGCTGGCATTCACTTACGCTCTACCCGAGACAATTAACGTTCTAATCTACGCCACGTTTGAAAACGAAATCACAATTGACAGTGCGGGACGTGTCAGCACAGATTTTCAACTATGAACGCGCTTGAATTGGAACGGTTGCTCGACACAGTCGCCACATTTCGGGGGGTTTGGGCGTGCGACCGGCTAAAACATTTCACATTTGCTCGCGGTGTGCGCACATCAATTATTGTGAATATACAACCGCGCTGGCAATCGGGTCTGCATTGGGTCGTGTTTGCCTGGGACGGTGAAAATCTCCAATATTTCGACTCGTCTGGCAACTCACCCGTCTGGCATCCCTCGTTTGTGAATTTTATAAACAAACATGTAAACTATAATCAGTGTGTCCTGAACACGCGCGTCATTCAGGCGCCGGACTCGGACGTGTGTGGACAGTACTGTGCCCTATTTGTTGCATTGTTTGACGCCGACTGGGATCTGCAAGATTTCGTTTCGTGCCTATCCACCGACCCTGCTATCAACAATCAGCTTTTAGCGCTGGTATGGTCATACTTGTAGACTGTGACGGTTTCCAGCACAAGGATTCGCCTTTTGTTGTCAAGGAATTGGCTGTGCATGACCTGTGCTCGGGATACTTGTGGCACACCATCCTACCGCCACCACAATTGAAACTCAACGCTGAGCGACGCAAGCATTTTCTATTTTTGACGGCGACCCTACACGGCTTGGAATATAATTACAATCCTTACAACACGCACAAGTATGAACAAAAGCTGCGCGACGCAAGTTACCTCATTCAAAGTCTGGCACCCGACCACATCTACACCAAAGGTATCGACAAGGCTCGTCGACTTTCCCACCTACTTGAACTAAATATTGAAAATCTCGAAGACATCCTACCCGACTATTTATCAATGAACGCACGCGACATACATGTACTACCCAACATCACACCGTGTCCATATACTCATGTCATTCCTACAAACTGTTGTATTTTACGTTGTCAACATTTCGCTAAATTGCTGTATGCAATGAATCTGTGTACACCGCGCATGCTACCATTTTAATAAATTGAACGATAACAAAGTGTGTTTTTGTTCGCGCGCAATAATAAAACTCTTGCGACACATTACGAAATGTATTGGTAAACCGTACACATAGAATAATTCAACAAATTTTGTTCCGTTTACTTTGTGGTTCACCTTGAACCTCTTTGTGCACAACCATCTTCATTTTGTCGGCTTTAAATTCACGATAAACCTTGGTTTCGGTCAAGTACTGTTTTCGCGACTCATAGTAGCTCATAACAATGGTCTTCATCCACTCCATAGTGTTGCAGGTCGCATCGGGCGGCCGGTAAATCTGAGTCTCGTCACTTCGCACCAACGCCACCGACAACACTTTAAATGATACAGCGGCTGCAACGGCTCCAAGAACAGCATCTCTCATCGGTCGACTCATAACTGTATCGATCACAATCTGTAGTGCACGCTCCTCGTTGGTGAACATTCTCACCGCGCCGCGATGAATTTTCCAAAAGGGATCAAAATATCGCTCCAGTTGCATAATATTAGTAAGCTGTTTTTGTAAGTGTTCGAAATCTGTCTGACTATGTTTTTCCAGTCGTCCGAAAATAATCCAAATCCTCTGCTCCAGTGGGTGTCCACAGATGAACGGCGTATCAGCAACAAACTTGACCGCATGATGTTCCAGTGGCAGGATCCGCTTGGTCGTATCAACGTTTGTATTCACCTGACTCATGTTGACAATTCCCCGATAAAAGCTACACAACCTCACCCGCAAGCGTCTCGTGCTCAACTGCGTATCACGGCTGAGACTAATTGCACTACTTATCGGAGCATGCGTCATAATTATCGCCAACATCACTCCGTGTCTGATAATTTCGCTCTTACAGTCAATGTTTATCTTTCTTTGTATAAACACCATGAGCTGTGTTTCTCCTGCTACACTGGTGCCTAATTATAACTATCGCTATGTTGGTGGTAGTTCGTCAGATAGCAAACACATCATCAGCGAATCGTACAAAGAGTACACATCGTTTGACGTGTGTCTTTCGGAAGCTCTACAAGAAGGTGTTTCTGTTCCTGATACATGGTCGGCTGAACTGGAAATTGTGTATGAGACACACGATATGATTTACATCATCAAAATTGATCGAAAAATCAACAAACATTTGTGTTCACGATGTGTTCGCTGAATCGTGTCCTCAATAAGATTTCCGCTTGTATATTTGCCATAGTTGTTTATCAAGTGAAAATACACAATAATCATTTCGTTGCAAGTCATTTTTGTATCAATTCCGACACAGTCGAATAGCGTTTTAATTACCGATTTAGTCAGTGTTTGACATAAGCCAGACACGTTATATAAACGTAGCTAGTGATTCACAGGCATTCGTTTCGGCTACATTTACATAAATTGCGTGTAAATTTGGTCTTTGTTACCGGCAAACGTTTTAATCCCATACCTGTGTATCAGGTAAATATATTCAAAATATTCATCCTTGGCTTGACGCCAATGAATTCATCTGGCATTTTAATCCGATTACCTTACCGTAGTATTTGACATATACCAGACACTTTATATAAACGTGGTGAGTGATTCATCGTCATATTGGAACATTGTCTTTGCGACCGATTTAGTCAAACCGTTTTTTTATATATATTTCAAGTATGATTGAAAATTATTATATTCTCGTCTCTGCCAAACATCGACTTGGCGATCCCAATATAATGAGTATCGTGACATAAAATAGAAATAAAGGAAAAAAATAAAAGTTGGGCATAGAATAAAGAATAAATATAATAAGAAAAGAAGAATAAGAAATAAAAAAATATAAGTTGGGTATAGAATAAAGAATAAATATAATAAGAAAGGAAGAATAAGAAATAAAACTAAAAGTTGGGTTGGGTCGGGTTAGGAATAGAATAAAGAAAAAAAAAAGTTGGGTTAGGTATACACACAAAGAAGTTAGGTTAGGTATACACAAAGAAGTTAGGTTAGGCATAGAATAAATATAATAAGAAAGGAAGAATAAGAAATAAAAAATAAAAGTTGGGCATAGAATAAAGAGTAAATATAATAAGAAAGGAAGAATAGGAAATAAAAAATAAAAGTTGGGCATAGAATAAAGAGTAAATATAATAAGAAAGGAAGAATAAGAAATAAAACTAAAAGTTGGGTTGGGTCGGGTTAGGAATAGAATAAAGAAAAAAAAAAGTTGGGTTAGGTATACACACAAAGAAGTTAGGTTAGGTATACACAAAGAAGTTAGGTTAGGCATAGAATAAATATAATAAGAAAGGAAGAATAAGAAATAAAAAAAGTTAGGTTGGGCATAGAATAAATATAATAAGAAAGGAAGAATAAGAAAGAAAAAAAGTTAGGTTAGGTTAAAAAAAAAAGAAAAAAAGTTAGGTTAGGTTAAAAAAAAAAAAGTTAGGTTAGGTTAAAAAAAAAGTTAGGTTAGGTTAAAAAAAAAAACTAAAAAAGTTAGGTTAGGTTAAAAAAACTAAAAAAAAGTTAGGTTAGGTTAAAAAAAAAGAAAAAAAAAAGTTAGGTTAAAAAAAAAAAAAAAGTTAGGTAAAAAAAAAACTAAAAAAGTTAGGTTAAAAAAGTTAGGTTAAGTGTGACGTCAGAGGGGGGTGACGTCAGAGGGGGGAGGGGCAAGGGAGATAATGTAAACAAATGTCACAAAGTGGTTAGGCCTTCTACTGCTATCTCTTCCATAGCATTTATATGCAAGTATTAAAGACATCACATCATTCTGAAAGTGGGGCATATTACGATCGGTGTGGGGGTAATTGACGATCAGTGTAGCGATCGTCAATTGCCCCACACTGATCGTTATATGCCCCATCCCCGATTTCTATTTACCCCTATAGCGATCGTCAATTGCCCCGTGGTGCACCACGTGCGACGACGTCTTGCATTACTTCGAGGAAATGTACTCCGCAGAGCCCGCCAGGAGCCATAGTCGACTAGAATACCGCGGCGGTCATGCAAACAACTTCACTTGGCTTGCATAGAGACTGTCCTACACTCCAGAGGACGTCGTGCGACCCCCTCACAAAATAGAGGAGAGTCATTCCCATGAGCTGTAGTAACTGATGAGAATTGCCACCAAAAGATTGCAGAGATGAACAAGTCTAAGACAAGACTTCGCAGGTAGGGAGCTCCTACTCAAACTGAGAAGTCTAGCAAGGAATAAAAAAAGAAAAAGGCAAAAGTGAAGGAGAGAAAGTCGAAAGGGGATGATGAGGACTCGAAATCAACAGTGTCGCAATAACTGAAGCAAATACATCCAGTGATTTATCTTTGGAAGATCTGCTGAGAGATGGCATTGAAACCATGCTATAACGGAACAAAAGACTTCTTTTCATAGAGTGTATCTATGTATCAGCCTTAAGGCCAGGCTAAGTAAGCTAGCATTGTTATGTGAACTAGTTCATCTTTGTTTTCCGTTTGAATATATTTAGTTGATAATTTCTGTCTATATCTATCATCTAGAATGCCAAATTACCTTCAAATTAACGAATTACGGATCGATCGTTAATTACCCTACGAAAATCGTCATTTACCCCACTGGGGTAAATGACGATCGCACCACTAAATTCGATCTGTATTTGAAAAAACAAAATTTTCAAAAGCTTTCAATACGGGGATAGAAGCACAGTGTACCAACACACTATGTGGTACTTTGTATGTTTTGCTATCGTCATTAGTATAAGCGCTGGTTAGATGTTAATGAAAACGATCGTCATTTGCCCCGAATGACTATACCTGGGTACCCATATCTACAATGAAAAACTAGCAACTACCCAACTACGTTACTACAACTGCACTGCAAGAATCACTAATCAGAGCACATGTTCGAATTCCTTCAAATCTATAATAATAAAGCTCAACGTACGTGTGTGAGTGAGTGAGTGAGTGTGTGTGCAGAACGGCACATTGGTGTATATATATTGGTGTGTGTGTCTGTGTGTCGATATGCCATGACTCACGTGCATTGCAGCGAGCGTTTGCAGCGACCGTTTGCAAATGCCCAGTGGCGTGCAGAGTGCGTAGTAAAACAGAGTGTTTAAATAAGTACATTGTCGTGCATGTGCGTGTTCCACAGGCGTTTTTCGAGTGGATATGTGTAGCTTACCAATATTGTAATTGTAATTAACATTTATTTTTCTACTGGTGTTTGTTTTTCACCATAATTCTACACACTGCGCCATTCAGTTGAGCGATTGCTAGAAACGCCCATGCGAGATTGCCACCTCAGGCACACACACACTCACATACACACTGACATACATGCACACATACACACATACACACTGACATACATGCACACACACACACACACATACACATACAGGTACACGTACACACACACACACATACATACACAGTGTACAGAACGGTGTGACGGCCCAAGATGCGACCTGGCCCAAGATGCGACCTCGACATTTATGACGCGTATAAGGCATTCAATGCCTTCGCTGAAGATATATTCCTTCACTGAAACGTGTAGGGTTTGTTATTGTCTGTTATGAAATTGCATTTGTTGTTTGAATAGTTTCTTGCTATCATATTCTAAGTTCACATTGATTTAATAAGTCTTATTGGGGCTTTATTTACTTGAGTGCTTATTCTGGTGTCTTATTGTCTTATTCTGGTGTCTGGAAGTTGTTTGAACCATTGTTTGTTGTGTTTTGTTGTGGGAATGGTTTTGATAGCTGTTTGGTTTGTTAATACCGCAGGTGATTAATTGGTTAAACTGATAAGCGAACGTTTATTTTCTGCTGCCTGTTGTTTTCGGCAATCTTTTAGCTTTCTCTTGTGTGCTTGATCTGGTTTTGATGTTTCTCTATATTGTGTGTGTAAACGTGTTTGCTACATTGGGTCCATTCTATTTATTCTTGCCGTTGATTATTTGTGCTCGCATATGTGGTTATATGCGCTAAACGAAATATATTATTGATTGATTGGTCTTGTTGCTTTGTTGGTTAGTACGAGTTAAACTGTTTTTCCTGGTGGTGGGCTTTATGTTGGTCAAACGGTGACGTGATTGATACGGGTGTCGAGAAAGTCTTTCTGTGCTGGCCGTGACTGCGAAAACCCGTGTGGCGGCCGGACCTGCGGTGTGCCAGCCGGAGCCGTCAGGCTTTGCCCCCGCAAAATTACACGCGAACATAGCCTTCTCTACTGATGTGTTTAAATGCCTGTTTAAATGCCCATACAATCTATATATGGTCAATATGTGGATAAAGTAGGCTACGCACACTAAAAACTATTGAAGTTCATTTAATTTAAAATCACTACTCTGGGGGATGTGAGGGTATATTTACAAACATCGCTGCCCTCTTCAATAATCAAACATCAGATTCTCCAGTGGGCGTCCAAGTTCAAACTGCATGGTTAGTATAACACTTGTTCAGCATCAACCAATCTGATTCTGCTCATATTAGTGTTGAACACAATGTGTGTGTGTGTATGTGTATGCTCGAATTTCGTCCATGAGAAGCAGACACAGCGAGCAGCGTGGCAGCTATGAGACCCCGCCTCTGAGCGGATAATACTTTCCATAGTGAAGGGGGACCTGTAGTCATTGTGGACATGTACATCTGCATTCCACTCTGCTAGCCTCGTGGCAGAACAAGATTTAATTCAGTAAGAAATGGTGATGCTTTGATTGTAAGCCGAGCTGTAAATCAGCCATGCATTGGCAGAAAACAGTCACTCAAGAGACACTTCGACAGTCAACAATGAACTAAATAATTGCAGAAGAATCTAAGGATGAACCAAGCCTGTGGGTCACTACAAATGACCCCTATGTGAATGCACGTGTACACCTACATACATTTAAAACGTGTTTAGGTAGCTTCGATTCGTACAGTCACCAATCGAAAAAAGGGCCTAGAAGTGTTTTTCCCAAATATGCACATGCTCACGCGTAGAAAAACAAACCACCTATCAACGATTTTATTCGGTTTAATTGCCAAACAAAACTCGTAGAAATAGTCAGAAATACAGGACTGACAACATGAGAAATGAAAAGGAGGAAAAACGAAAACAGATGGAGCATGCAGTGAACACATGTGGAGAACACGCTCAAAACGAAATTCCCAAGAAACCCATGTTTGGGGCCTACAATACGACTACACCACAAACACAAAGATAAATACACACAAAGACAAACATCGTACACAAATACAAATATCACCTAGATAATAGCTCAACGTCTGCAGCTATTTTCCTGAACAGATACCATCCCCACAACAAAACACAACAAACAATGATATTGGTCCAAACAACTTCCACTGCAACGAAAATAAGACACCAGAATAAGCACTCAAGTAAATAAAGGCCCCAATAAGACTTATTAAATCGATGTGAACTCAGAATATGACAGCAAAAAACTATTCAAACAACAAATGCAATTTCATAACAGATAATAACAGACCCTACAAGTTTCAGTGAAGGAATAAATATTCAGTGAAGGCATTGAATGCCTTATACGCGTCGCAAGCGTCGAGGTCGCATCTTGGGCCAGGTCGCATCTTGGGCCGTCACAACGGCACACTGATGTACATATTGGTGTGTGTGTCTGTGTGTCGATATACCATGACTCACGTGCATTGCAGCGAGCGTTTCCAAATGCACAGTGGCGTGCAGAGTGCGTAGTAAAACGGAGTGTTTAATTAAGTACATTGTCGTGCATGTGCGTGTTCCAGAAGCGTTTTTCAAGTGTATATGTGTAGCTTACCAATATTGTAATTGTAATTATCATATATTTTTCTATTGGTGTTTGTTTTTTACCTTTATTCTACACACTTTTGTCATTCAGTTGAGCGATTGCTAGAAACTTCCCTGCCAGATTGCCACCACATCTTTTCTGCGAACTGTTCTTGCATAATTTTGCAATTCTTCCCAGGAATTGCACACACGATACCGTTTTGCATTTTGTATTGGTATGTGTGTCCGTGTGCCGAAATTCTATGAACGAACACGTGTGCAGCCAGTGTTTGTATGCGTGTGCGTCTGTATGTGCGATGCGAACTTATATAATGTCGTGCACACGGATTGTACAACATTTTGATGATCAGACGGCGATTCTGTCGCAGGCTGGTTAAACATACCAGAACCATAATACCAATATTCGCGTGCCTTTGGCACTAATAGTTGAAGCGCGTATCCGACTCAATGTGAGTATGAACACTTGAATTTTATATGCCTACACTACTTATTGAATTATATGTGGTTACACTTGTTATTTTCTAATTTTGTATCTACATATATGTTATATTTTCAGATATAATATGCATCCGGGAAAAATCTATAATACCTCAAAATAATATAATATTTGCTGTGGTGTTTGTAATTTCACAGTGTTCATCCGAGGCGCCAGAGCGAGCGATGCGCGAGTTGTTCCGATATATTGAACGTTTGCTTACATGACATTCAACGTTTGTATGTCTGTGTGTCTGTATATATGCGCAGCACTGGTTATACAGGCAGATGGTGTGCACGTGTGTGTATGTGTATGCTTGTGAGTGTGTGTGTGCGTGTGTATGTGTGCGCGTGTGCGTCTATCCTGTACTGTCTTGGTGGCGATGTAACTGGGGGAAGTATGGGCAGTGTAAAGGGGGTTCGATGACGCGTTGAGTTTCATGGGGAGTCGAGATCAAGCGTTCATGGTGTGAGTGTGAACGGTGCGCGGAAGCTTTGAGTGAGAGTGTACGGCGGTGTGCCGAGTGCATTGTTCTTGGTGTTTTGTACTCGTTTCCGCGGTGTGAATATCGAGCGTTGTGTGTATTTACTCGGTGTCATATTGTGCGATTGTGTGATTGTGTTATATATATTTCATCGTCCATCATTTGTTCTCCAATACAACTACAAGCTATTTCGGCCATGTCGGTGCACGGTGATGAACAAGGGACCAGCATGGACGTGCGTCTAATTCCGGAGTTCAGTGGATCGGACGCGCAGAATATCACAGAATGGTTGGACAGATTGGAACTCGTATGTGAACTTCGAGGCGTGACTGACGTGGCAACCGTCATTGCTCTGCGTCTAGCCGGTGGTGCTTTTTCTGTGTACCAGCAGCTACCGATCTCTGACAGAAAGTGCGTGCAGAAGGTGAAGTCGGCCCTGCAAGCGGCATTTGGAATTGATCCATACACAGCCTACGAGCGGTTTCATGCCCGCACTCTACACCCCAACGAGACGCCCGATGTATACTTGGCTGATCTCAAGAGATTGGCTTCAGCGTTTGGTGGAGTACCTGACATGGCTCTCCGGTGTGCATTTGTCTCGGGTTTGCCTGCAGAGGTGCGCACAACGTTGCGTGCGAATTCTCGACTTGAGTCGCTGGATCTGCCACAGCTGACAGCTAGGGCTCGCATACTGCTGCAAGAGAACCAGCACAACGAAGTGTGTCTGGCCGCCAGGGGACCAACAGCAACTCATACAGCACAGCGAGAAATCAAGTGTTTCTGTTGTGGAGGCATTGGTCATATCCAGCGCCATTGTCCATCCAACCGCAACCGCAACAGATCACGACAAGCACAACAAACAAAACGGCCGAGGCAGTCATGGGAAGTCGGGAAACGACAGCGGAGAGGCGTCGTCAGCGCCGGACTCCTCTCCGAGACAAAACTAGCCATGGCGCTACCGACGGTGAATGTGACCATCGACGGTGTTGAGCGACGTGTGCTCGTCGACACAGGCTGCAGTCAAAGCATAGCACATGTGTCCTGCTGCAGCAAATGGGCGCGCAAAAAGGTGAGCGTCGTCACCATGAGCGGTGAGATATTCTCGACCTTGGGCACGGGCACAGTGACACTCAGTGTTGGTGGTGATTTTGTGCCGAGCCATGAAGTTGTTGTCTCACAGACAAGGCCACTGGGGTTTGATTTCATTTTGGGAATGAATGCAATTACGTCTTTGAAGGGCATGTGTATTTCTGCCGACGGTCATATCACATTCAATCCATGTGCGTACGATTCTGTGACACAGGGCACACGGATGCCCACTCACACTGCGCTGGGTCTCACCGATGATAAATGGCATGCTAATGATGAATTACGTGACGCACCGGTTTGTGCGGCTGGCATAGACAGAAGTCAACTGATTAAGAATTCTCATCACAATTCTCGTCACCCAGGCGTAAGAAAGACGCTGGTTTTTGCTCGCAAAGCCGACCCAGGTGTCACCCGTCGCGAGGTGAACGCAGTAGTGCGAAAGTGGGACGAGTGTAACTTTGTAGATTCCGCCCCAGTGAAGTGGAGGAATGGACACTTGAACGTTAAGGACGTGTGGGACAGGACAGGGCGTGTGAGACGTAGTCATTTGCCCGCGAGATGCCAAGACGTCGAACATTGTCCGTTTGTTCTAGGTGACTTGGTGTGGACAAAGCCACCAGACAGTCGCCGTTACAGCAAGTATTTGCCCGGCGTAGTGACCCGTGTTGTGTCCAATCATTCGGTGGATGTTGACGGTGTGCCGCGACATGTTCGTGACCTGCGTATGCGGCATACTGAGCCCGAAGTCGCTCAGCAACCGATTTCAGACGATGAAGAGCTGGTCGTGAGTTTTGGGCGAGCCCCGAGGGCCAACGTGGCATCGCACGACGTCGCACCCGCAGAATCGCCTCGGAGGTCTAATCGACGGCGTGTAGCCCCTCGGTGTTTTTGTTGCGATGAGCAACAGGGGGGAGTGTAATTTCACAGTGTTCATCCGAGGCGCCAGAGCGAGCGATGCGCGAGTTGTTCCGATATATTGAACGTTTGCTTACATGACATTCAACGTTTGTATGTCTGTGTGTCTGTATACACGCGCAGCACTGGTCGCGTTGGCAGAGGCCGTGTATGTGTGTGTGCAGTCACGTGTTTGTGTGGCTGTGGTCCTTGCGCGAGCGGTAGATGTTTGTTTGTGAATGCGTGCGTGTCTGTATGCGCAGCACTGGTTATACAGGCAGATGGTGTGCACGTGTGTGTATGTGTATGCTTGTGAGTGTGTGTGTGCGTGTGTATGTGTGCGCGTGTGCGTCTATCCTGTACTGTCTTGGTGGCGATGTAACTGGGGGAAGTATGGGCAGTGTAAAGGGGGTTCGATGACGCGTTGAGTTTCATGGGGAGTCGAGATCAAGCGTTCATGGTGTGAGTGTGAACGGTGCGCGGAAGCTTTGAGTGAGAGTGTACGGCGGTGTGCCGAGTGCATTGTTCTTGGTGTTTTGTACTCGTTTCCGCGGTGTGAATATCGAGCGTTGTGTGTACTTACTCGGTGTCATATTGTGCGATTGTGTGATTGTGTTATATATATTTCATCGTCCATCATTTGTTCTCCAATACAACTACAGTGTTGCAACATCCTTGCGACACCATTTGTTTGCATTGGCCTTGACGTTTGCTTCAAGTGCATTATCATCATATTTGCATTGCTATCCCAGACAAAACTCAAGGCGACCGCATCACTTACAATACTACAAACGAAGCTACGAGACGCACGTAGTGCGGATCTACTAGCGACCATAACCGCACGAAGTGCGGAACTTGTCGCTAGTGCGTCATATTTTGTATCAAATGCGTCGATGTCCCCGTTTTATCTGTCACGCCGTGCAAACAATGATATTAGGGCTTTCAGACACATTATAACACTTTTATTGTGCATATTTAATGATAATTCAATATGATAGGGTCACTAATAGCAGGTATAACTCATGTGTTGATACAAATTATTCATTTAACATCCCAAATATTTCATTTCCATAATTTGAATTATTTGCATGACTTCAAAAAAACAAAAAGAACGTGTTTTTTTGTCGCGGTTTTTTTGGCAAGAAAACGTTTTTTTAAAACCGTCGGTTTTTTTAGGTCGCATCTCTAGTTGTTGTTGACACCGTACGTACACGCACACACGCACAAACTCACACGCACAACACACACAACACACAAGTGCATACTCACTTGTAAATACACAACACAAACTGAAAAGCACTTGGAGACTCCTCATAAGGACAAGAAAGATCATCCGCTACAATTCTTCAAGAAATTACGTGTTGAATTTCTAGGAAGAAGGACACGGGACAATGTGTTATCCAAAAATGTCAAATGAGGATAGAGGTTTGATGGCTTCTTACAAAATAGCAAATTTGATTGCAAAAGCAGGAAAGCCTCATACTATCAGCGAATATCTGATCATGGCGGTATTAAATGTAGTGATTTCAACTGTTATGAATAAAAGCCCGCAAGACGTGACTAGTGTTATCCCTCTGAGTAACTCCTCGATATCACGTCGTATTGATGAGATGGCAGCTGACGTTGAAAACCAATTAGTCTCGAAATTGCAGGTGAATGATGTTTCACTTCAACTCGACGAATCAACTTTGTCAGATAAATCTGCGCTTTTGATGACATTTGTGAGGTTCACTGATGTTCATAAAATATGTCAAGAAATGCTTTTTGCATTTAAGTTAACAACTGACACCAAAGGCGAATATATTTTCGGAAAAATTGAGGCCTTGTAGCACGTTGTTGCGCGTATAGTGAACGCCTAGCCCGGACGTACTTCCGTGTGTGTGTGTTGATGACGCATTGTCCTGCGGTCCGCTTTGCAAGAGGGTGAGTTGCCGGTATTGCACACTGAGAGAAATACTGTGATTTTGTTGCAGCGGAGTACAGAAACATTCGATGGCGTAAGATTGCGTGTAGTTCCTGTGATTTCGATGAGTTGTATGCAATTCGCAGTACTCACGCCACAAGCGCAGACGATCAAGCGCAGCAGGCGTGGTTGCGTCTTCGGGGCGGTGCAGCGCCACACTACACCAACAAATACAGACTTATTGACTAACTAACTGATTACAAATATATTAATCATACTTGAACACAAGTAACAAACAAACACGTACGCTAGAACAACACCATTATTGTGCTGTCACGCACATTCACACCGCACAACCACGTCATACATTGACGTCATAAACTGACATCACGTGACAGCAATATGAGGGTCGGCACAGCGCCGGTAGACAGCCAGATACTTGGCCCCGTCGACGCGATTTACTTTCTGACCTTCTTCGGAACTGTCAAACAATAACTCAACAATTGGATCACTCGCCTGCAGACAACACACACACACGCACACACACAAACGTTTACTAATACAAATTTGTACACACACAGTCATACATACAATAACCACATAATTAGCGTCGTTGAAATTCCGCGATTAGAATCTGGGCCGCCTTTGTTCCCCGCATCTCTTGAAACTCCCCTGCCGCACAAGATATGCTAGCAAAACACTTATAACACTAGCTGTCTCACCAGCTGAGCGTGCGAGAGTCGTGAGAAGAGCGGATGTTCGTCCAGATGTTTCATCATCCACTGATGCAGCTCCTCAACATCAGTGAGCGTGTAAACCACACCCTACACCACACATCCACACGCAAACAAACATAATCACGCGTGGATGGTGGTTGGGTACAACCACTGTACTGGGTCTTCCCACTCTCATGTCACAGGGATGGTAATTGAAAATAACCATACGAGTAGCGTGAAAACAATTAACCACACGGGATCAATGAACAAAAAGCACAGGGAGATTGATAACAAACACGAGGTCAACAACTTCAAGCACAGAGTCAATGCCCCAAACACAAGATTTTCTTATGAACGAAAACAGAGAGAGTTGAACTTGAACTTGTTCACATAACAAGCTGGACTTCTGCGCTTCATACGCTGCTACTTCACAGAGTCTATCGGAAGAGAAGGACAGACATTGCTCACTCTCCTCTGTGTTTTTTCATGATTCCTTGATTGCTGTATTTTCTAGCAATAACAAACGACATCAAACACTCACCCCCTCGCGCAGAACGAACGCGTACTCTGAGAGCAGCGTGGGACTGATGATGCGCCACTTGTGTTTCTGCTTCTTGAAGTGTGGATCGGGAAACAAGAAGAACATTTTCGTCAGCTGGAACACACACGCATATGCTTTGAAATGACAATGGACTCAAAAAGCTAGGTTCAACAAACAAATACGCTTGAACAAATACAGTCAGTAAGGATTCTGAGAAACTGAACAGCCAGACAGGCATACATACACAAAAACACACACCTGGCCTTTGGTGAAGAAATTGGGCAGGTATTTCATGGCGTTCGAGCGGAGACACGCAATATTTGTGTACTGGCCCAGGTGGTTGAGGCGCAGCGCCTTTATGCGGTCGATAACATAGTCGCACACCTTGACGCGAATCTCCATGCCGAGAATCAGCTGGTCGGACAAAGCCGACGACAACCGCACTGAACCACACATCAACACACACGCACACGCACAAACGACAATATCTGTGAAGAAGAAACCCGAAAAGATTAATAAACTGAGAAATGACTGTTGAAGGTTTGAGTGTTTTCCTATTAACATTTGATATGAAATGGAACTTGAATTGGAATTGAAATGGAAATTGTGTGTGTGTGAGTGTGTGCATGCTTGCAAGTGTGTGTAGGTGTAGATGTTGGTGTATGTATGTTTGTGTGTGTGTGTGTGTGTGTGTGTGAGAGAGAGAGAGAGAGCGGGAATGGTGAAAATTACCCAGCAGTCCTCCATATCCGCAGCCAACGTCCAGAACCTGTACTTGCTGGCCGTCGGTCGAGGACCCCGCCTTGGTTAGCAAGTGATGTGGATAGAGGGTGGACCAATCGAACTCTGCGGGGCAAACCGGACTGCACACGCGAGCAAACATACACACACAGAGCAAACGAGAGAAAGAATAGAACGAGGAGATTCTGTCGATGTGTTTGAATGAAGGAGATGATAGCAAGGAATGATAAGCACATTGGGTTTGGTCTAGAAAGTAGAAGGGATCACACAGGACAGTTGAGGAAATCACTGTGTTTGAAATTATGAAATCAAATAACATAGCGGTGTTTAAAAATAAACTGTATAAGATACGAATACGAGGCAGGACAGTCTGAGACAAGCTCATTTATTGCGAACATATAACTAGGTGAATACGCGAGAAGAGTAGAAAAAACATACTGCTTACAAGCAGAAAAATAGGAAAAACCTGTACGATGCAAAAAATCCTTCCAGAAAAATAACTCCACCACTATACGTCTGTGTCTGTATCATATTAACACCACATAAGTGATTGTCAAAGGTTCTTCAGTAGAGTATAGTATTATACGCCAAAGTCATAACCCAAATGGTAATGATTGGGTGAATAGTCCGGTCGGGATAAGTTAGGGACATCACAAGCATTAGTCACGTCCAATAATTATACCCAAACAGTTCGGAGCTATTTCGCACTTCTAAGCTGTTGAAATAGCCAACTTTACGTACCATATGCAGCTGAAAACTTTATTTGTTGAATTTCTCTCATTGACATCGTTGGGTTCTAATGGCTTTACCTATTAACCCAACTGAACGTATGCATCAGTGTATGTATGTCTGTGCACGTGAATGTAAGTGTATCTTACTAATCGAAGCAATGATCGGCGATAGGATTAGTGTGCGCCCGTTGTCTATAAAACTTTTTCTGTGGTAGAGACACCATACTCAGAAGCTGTCCGTCCCGCAACACACACACACACACACACATTGGTGCTGATTGAAGGAAACACTAGGGATCAAGTCATTCCATATTCAGAACGATTCACAAACATGATAACTAAATGAATTGTGCAGTTTTCGAAAACGTGAAAATTCAAAAGACAGTAGTTGGCATACACAAATAACACTGCCTCATTGATTTGACATGCATCGCAAATAGACAAGTAAAATTTGTACTCACATAAATGTAGGGAACACACACACAAGCATTCATACAATATTGCCCAGAAATTTCTACAAAACTAGCGGTGATCAAACCAACTACATCTACATCACTAAGCCTGAAAGGATAAAAATCACTCGTAAACTTGTGCATAAACACGCATACAGCCTCAACATTACACACACACACATACACTTAAATGAAGACGTAAATTAATTAGACATCCAGATCAAAAATGAGCCGATTTTTCAGCTGATTTTTGTGACGTCGCTGCATATTGCGCATATTACGTCGCCGTTTCTTGGTGGTTGGCTGCGCGGAGGAGCCTGCCGCTGCACAACCGCTGCTCGAGTCACCGTCCGACATGTCGCTGCTGCTTGCCACGACCGCCGTTTCATTACAACGACGATTCAACGGCACCGCCGCCTTTGACTTTACGCATTCCGGCAATTCACCGGACATAGTCGCATTTTCGTCCGTCTCTGAGGCCGGCTCGCCGTCACTGTGACAGCGCTGCCGTTGACGCCGCTTCTTGGCACGCCGACGCGATTGCCGCTTGACGTCCTGCATGATGCTCGAGTCGGAGCGGTAGCGCTTCTCCAGCACGTGACTGCAAAAACGCACCATCTTCTTGGCGCCCGCACTGTCGCCGGCCGCTGTTTCATCCTCCTCGCCGTCGTCGGCATCAGCATCGTGCTGCTGATCACAGTCATCTGTGCCGGACAGAAGCCATCGAGTGTGATCATCATTTGCCGGGTACGTCTCGTCCGGCGAGGAATCACCACTGGAAGACAGTGCTGCCGCCGTCGCTGCCGTGCGGTACTTGTTCTTCTTGAGAATACTCTTGATGCCACCGGCGCCCCCCGATTCATCGGCGCCCAGAATCGGCACTGGCACGGCCACCAGACTCGCCGCATCCATGCCCACGCGACACGCATGAGTCGCGTCGACAGTGGTCAGTTTGAGCACACGCACAACAACGTGGCCACACGGCGACCACACGCTGTTGATACGACCGATGCGAGTGTCAAACACGGCCAAAAGCTGGTAGAACACGCGACTGCACATACCCACGATTTTCATGAGCACACCACAGTCACTGAACATCTCTACATGCAGCGAGTCGGCCACCAAGCCGGGCTGCGTCAAAGTGATGTACACATGTAGCAAATCCTGATGCAAGCGATACGCCGGCAGACTACATGAAGCCATTTCCACCGCGGACATATCGTTTATTGACGCCTCCGCCGCCGTAGCATTGAAGGAACGACCGTCATTACACACCATATTGCAGTCTACCGGTGCATTGGCGTGGCATGTTTCACTGCGATGTTTCTCACGATCAGCCACACGGGATTGGCAATGTGAACCGGTGAAGTCTACATCGGCTAGCTGGTGTGCCGCTGTATCTTGGTCACTCAGAGTATCACCATTCTGCTGACCACAACCCTCCTCCACATCGTGTACTTCCTCATCGCTGGCCACCCCACTATCTCTCCGGGTCACGGCACCACAACACTTGTCAACAACGTCATGAGACGCACCGTTCGTCGGCTCTGTAACTGTCATCACAGCCGTGTTTAGCAACGGCAATACAATGGTCATCACACGCGCCGTTGAGTCAAACGTCGCGCCGCCACCGGTTTCATCCACTGGCTGCGCCAGCCGCAACCGCAGGTGATAGCCGGCACCCGACAGCTGCAGCTGCCGCTCGTTTACTTCCAACTCTAGCTGCGCAGCAGATTGCGCCGCCGGTAGCTGCACGCGCACTATTATCTCACGTCTAGCGGCAGAGGATGACGGAGACGGCGCTTGACACGGTACTACAGCCGCCGTATCTGACAGTTGTGCGTGTTCACGATATTTGATCGAATAGACCGGCTGGGAAATGGTGTCCAGCGAACGCGCTGCCGAGTCCACATCCACACACAGCTTATCACGCATCATTGTGCAAACCCCGGCCACAACGCCGTCGTTGTCGACGCGCATTGCCGTCGTTTTCGATGCAACGGCTACGTCCTGATCAACGCATCTGTCGACAGTAAGAGCGTCCGATCGGCGCTTTCTCAGAACGCATGCACGTCGTCTGCCCTTGTACTTGATGTTCGGATACCGGCGACGCTGTTGTCGCTCCAACTGCACGCCCAGGTTGTCGCACAAAGCTGACACGGCCGTGTCCTCCAACAGGCGCTTGATGCGTGCGTCTGCGGTGGCCAGTCGTAACGTGTGCGGGTGGAACACCACGTCGCACACGGAGCACATCGCGCCGCGTTTGTCGCAGTCGCGCACTACCTGCGGCGACAGGCAGTAGGGAAACGACCACCTTGTGCCACGACCGCCATCCTCGCCCACTGCCGGCTCACTGGACGCATCGGCCACGTGACTGTTGCTGCAGATGTTGATGAAGCACTTGGCACCAGAAGCGTCGAACAGTTTTAGAACGTAGCCGTCGTCCGGATGTAGCCAGATAATGTCAAAGCCCCGTTCACGCTCCAGTAGCGAGAGCTCTTGCTCATACACCTGACGCTTGGCAGGATCTGAGAGTTCTTCGGCGTACTCAACCAGGTATTTACGAAACTCTTCATTCTTCATAGCCTCCTGAAATTTCTGCCACTCTTCGGTGGTGATGTTGACTCGATCTCGTTCGGACGATGCATCGGTGGGGGAACAGAGATTGCGAACATTCGCCATGACAAAAACACGGATCAGCGATCTGCAAGTGTATTGAATTGACGAACAGACGCGGCCTGCAGTATGTTAGCACAAGACACGCAGGAAAATACGAATGAAATACAAAATCAAATAGTAACCAGAAAAAATAGATGAAATTATATACAAAAGCATACCTGAATCAATAATAAGAATTTTTTAAAGTCGCCAGAGCAGGGAATAATTGACGAAGCAAGGAAGACAAATAAAGCAAAAAACAAAAATTCATGTCAAAGAATGCAGAGCAAACGATTCAATCAAGCTTATTCATTCATGCCTATTAATCGTAATTACATGAAAATCGTATTTAACCAATCACTATCATGAATACCTCTAACAATAACGTACATGGGATTTGAGAAAAACTCACCGAATCTTACAAAGAGTCCACGTTTCACCGGGTTGAGCAGTAAAAACAACGAAAAACGATAATTGATACACATATAGCTTGGTTAAGCCAAGTACACCAGGAACTAAAAATTAAAAAAATTTGAACATAGATAGTTATCTTCTCATGAAAAACATGTCAAATTGTGAGCTTTTTCAAAATACACTCAAAACAATTTTATCTCATGCTATTATTCACAGAGGACTCCGCTGATGGTATGTAATAGATGCGCAACAATTGTAAGTAAGTTTGGCTTATTCCCCTGATCAAAAGCGGCTGAAAAAGCCAGACCCAATCGTGGGTCAATTTTTACGGTTGACGCTAAATGGGTAAGGATTCACGAACATTAGATTGAGAACATTTGATTTAAAGAATTTATTCCAGTCCCTCGACTCCTGCAAATGAAGCACATTACATTAGAACAGTAAACCTAACCCAAGATCTATAAAACATAGAAACGTTTTTGCGCTTTTTAAGCGTTTTTATAAATTAGGTCAATTTAATGTCCTTTATGTAAAAGCTAGTATTTGAAACACTGATTAAACGGCAAAGAAATTATACACCCAAACATACACATAATTAATCATGTACGTCATAGTCATAGTCATAATCAAGTCTCATCATAGTTCGGGTAGAGGGATAGGACAGGAGACAGCTGCAGTAATCCAAGGAGGGTGCCAACCCTGTTGGATTATCGCTCTGCCCCTTGGTGTGGCAGTACAGGGAGGGAAGAAGCAGAAGGTCCGCATTTAGTCGCTATTTACGACACGCAGCGGGTATGGCGGCAGTATTCTTATCCCCTGACCGCAGGGTTCCCAGGGTACCTATCTCAATCAATCTCATCAACGCAATACCGTTAAATTCAAATATTCGCTCTCAATGCAAAACCAACAATAAATGTACAACCATTAACATCACGTGATAAATATGTTCGCGATACGCCACACATCAACTTACAATTACATCTGATTTTCAAAATCATCTTCTGGTGGGTCTCCTTCATTGTTGACGTACGCCACGTAATCATAGAATCTCGCCGGGCGACTCGTCTCTTCTCGGCCTAACCCTCTCGCGGGGACTCGGACACTCATGGTCATTTTCAGTTGTCTCCACTGGAGTTGAGAAGAACACTTCAATAGGCGACTCATCACTGTCTCTGCTAGTAGACGCACGTGCCGGAATTACTGCACTGCCATCACGGTCCTCTTATCGTGGTCTCTAATCTCTCACATGCCGATTAATTCCGTCCACCTCAATAACTTCATTGGAAACTATTCCTGTCACCATACCTTTTCCACTCACCACGTCACACCTATCACCAGGTCGTCGAACCCAAATACGATCACCAATATCAAACGGACAATCAACTGTTCTTAGCTCTCGCCTCACCGATGTCGACTCATCCCGCATTCTCACTTGGTAACGGTAAACCATATCCACCGGTCTTTAATCGGCGCCGTCACTCCCCACCGGCGACATGTTATTCAACATAACTGCTTCTCGCACCGAACACTGTTTCCTCGCGGCTATAGTTTTCACTGTTCGGTGGCACCTCTCTATAATGCCGTTACTCTCAGGTCTATAGGCACATCTGAATCGAACCTCTACGTTCCAGAACTTCATAGCATTCATGAAAGGTGCCCCGCGAAACGCTGTGTCATTATCAAGCAGCAACTGATGCGGTGGTCCTCGCTCGCTGAACACGTCGTACATTACATTTGCTGCCTGAACACTACTCCTAGATGACACTCTCCTCCAGATTGTAAAACGTTAAGGTCCACAATCGATAACACTAATGTATAATTCGTTCTTAACATGAGTAAAGTCTGCTGCCAGTCTGTTCCATGCTGTACTCACGCTCAACTTGCCACCTTTCCATTTCAAAGGAGGAGGACAAATTGAGTTACACACATCACATTTTCTTATTGCTTCGGCCACCTGTCGCCTTGTAACCCGAATTCCCTTGCGCCGACAAAAAAATTTAGTCCGATGGACTCCTGGATGTCCTGCGTCGTGGTGTATTTTCCTTACATCGTCTGGCACTATAGCCACCGCACACTGAGGACGATGTGTTTTTAGCCATGACGCTGGTACACGTGTCAATATATCCGCCTTATTGCTAGCAGAATTAACTTTTATGGCTTCCAGTTTAAGTCCATATTCTTCAATCAAACTGCTGACAATATCGAGCCTTCGTCTAATTAACAATTCACAGGTAGCAGCCGTCTTGATCTTTCTTTTTCTTGTAATCACCTCCATGAGCCATGCATAAACACTCGCCGAATCTGTGAACAATTCAATTTCTTTAAACTCTAATTTCACAGCCATTCCGAGACCTTTTATCACCGCGACCAGTTCTCCTATGTTGATATGATGTGCTTCTTTCCTTAGCCAACAGCCATCCTCCAGTGTCCGACCGTTCACTTGTACAACGACACCAATAGCAATATCACTCGCATCTACCCACACCTTTGCAGCGTTTCCTTGGATTGGCCAAACACCCTTCACTGGATCATCTCTCTTCACTAGATCCAACAGCTCATCAACACATTTTCGAATACTGGGGTCCAAAACTTCATCATCCCATCTATCAGTGTTTTCTGTAACCATCCGTTTCAAATAGGATGCCGATACCCTAAGCCAGCTCGCCACGGGATAATGGGACACGAGTTTACCGCTCAATGCAAATACACTGCGCCGCGTAAGCTTTCCTGGACACTCCGGTAATTCATTGTCTCTTTTCCACATCATCGTACCATCACGTGACCTGAACACCCTCAATCCCAACACTCTGGCACCGCTGGACACTTGTTGTACATCCTTGCTCTTCAATCCGTACGTCTCCAAATGTTCCTTCACTATCTGTGGCGAGATTATATCTCCATCAACTATGACGTCATCCACGTACGCCGACGTGCCACGATAAATCTTGTCATTCAGCGACAACACTTTGCTCACCACGGTCTGCATGATAGCTGGTGCCGAGTTCAGACCGAAGCCAAGACGTGTCAGACAGTACAGTTTACCTTTGTAACGCACTGTCTGAAATGGCCACAACGACTCATCGACAACTATCTGCAGGTAGGCTTTGGTCAAATCCATGATGTGAAGATTCTCACCTTTTCTCCTCCAGGTCCGTAATTTATCCTGGCAAACATCCGCATCAGCAGTGAACGAGTCAATATACGCATTCAAGTGCCGGAAATCCAGCACAGGACGAACTTTCTTCTTGTTCTCCTGCTGCACTGCCATCAATGGCAGCAAGCAACGAGCAGGACCGTACACGTTGTCATCGTACGGAATCAGCCATTTTTCCCGGATCCACGATTCAAGTTCTGCATCAAATGCCGCTCGAGCTTCACGGGGCACATTGTATTGTGCCACACGATTTGGCAGTACTTGAGGCTCAACACCATCTATCCAGCTCCATCGGCACTTCCACACTCTTCGCTCGGGGTCAAAAGCCACGACGTGCCCTGGTCTTTCCTCTTTGATCTGCTGCCCTACAGCACAGTGCAGTCGCATGCCAACAGACTCTCCCAAAACTACTCTCTTCTCACCAACGTATACACCTCCTAACTCTCGGATGGTATTCATGCCCAGAATAATGTCAAAGTCTAATGGTTTACCAAGTACCACTAACATATTCAACGTGACAGAACATTCGTTAACTCTTACCGTGCAGTTTGCTACACCATCGCAGGTGAAAGATTCTCCTCCCAGCGTGTCCACTTTAGTTTTTTGTCTGGTCCAACGATCGCACACCACACTCGACACAATACAACAAGAACAACCGGTGTCTACCAGAGCTTTACACAGCATACCATTCACAATAACTGTCACTGTCGGAAGCACCTCTTCAGCTACTGCGGAGAGAGCACCGGCACTGATGAACTCTCTCCTGTTGCGTTTTTTGAACAATTTCTCGCAATATGGCCGACTTTGTTGCAGTTAAAGCATTTCATCAATCTTTTAGGACATTGTCTACCGAAGTGCCCTAGCTCATTGCAGTTGTAGCATCTCTGCTTAGTCAATCCATATTCTTCTCTCCTCCCTCCAAGACAACAATCTTCTTTCGGAGGCATTGGACTCTGACCATATCTTCCTTGTTTCCTCTGCAGCGCCATACGCGCTCTCACCAGCACGTCTTGCAGTGTCAGCTTGTCTGCAGCAGCACCAGTCTGGATAGCTGTGGAGATGTCCCTCGGCAGGCCCGTCACAAAAGCACACTCCAGCAACTCCTCATGTGCACCTCCGAATGACTCAGCCATCACTTTGAGGTCAGCCAGAAACACGTCAGGGGACTCGTCTGGTTGAAGTCGGCGACTGCGGAACCTCTCAAATGTCAAGTACTTGTCCACTCCGAACGCTTGATACAAGGCTGTTCGGGTGCACTTAGCATCACGACGATCGACTGCAGATTGCAGAGACCACACACGAAATGCACCGCCCACTAAACGCGCGGGCACCACCGACATCAAATTAACCTCTTTCAGTTCGCATAGCATCTGTGCCCTCGTCCACCATTCCACAACTTCTCCGGTACCATCAAACTCCGGCACTATACGCACGTCGAAACTTCTTTCCGGAGTCGCCACCGCACGACTCTCTGCTACTCCAGGTTCTCCTGACATCGCCATTATATGAAAATCTACTGCACTGGCCGGTTAGCTTGTAAAAGCTTGTATTTAAAACACTAACGAAACGACAAAGAAATTATACGCCAAACATCAACTCATAATTACAATTGTACATTAATTTCGTTACAACAAACGTTGCCAAAAATACATTGTATCGTAAAAATATCATTTCTGGTAAACTGCCAGTCATATCGAGTCTCATTCACACTATCCGCGTCTCGTTCGTGTTTGACGTTATTCACTCGCTTTATCTGACTACACAATCACACGGTCAAGCGCTTCTCAATTGTGTTCCATCAGTCAAAAAGGTAGCGTTAGTTTCAACGCCGCCGCGCTGCCCGTCACATTGTGCCCGTGATGTCCGATGGGCACAGTCTACTGCTGCCGATGCGCGGGTCGTATGAGACAGCAGTGCCTCTCGATTTGTCGTCGGTGAGTGCGCCATTAGCCTCACTACCCGGCCACGTGAGTGTACAGTTTGCGCATCATGTAATATAAAATATACAAGGGTACACCATCTATGAATGTATATCGCTGTTGATACTCTCACTGGAGGCACCATACGATCCATACTTTGCTGTTGCCGTTTGTCCGTCTACCAGGCGTACGCTGTGCGCGTGCCTCAGCCTCCGACCGCCGCCGCCGCCGCGACGACGACAGCGGATACTGGCGGCGCTAACCTGGTGGTGTGGCGCAGTCTGCATCTGAGTCGAGCCAAGCTTAAGGCATCCAGTCGCACATCAGCGCTGTTATCCGGCTTTGCTATGGTTAGATACAAACACAGTCAATTCACTGCACCATGAGCGAGCAAATGGATTTACGAACATGTGGCAACAAGACGACGAATCGTTGAAACTGTGAATCGAAGCAATTTCACTACAAAGAAACTAAAGGGTGGGCACAGCGTCATCTAGAAATGGGTGAACATGTTTGGTTTACATGTTGGGTGAACAATGGTTTTTTTTAGCAAGGCGAAGGTGAAGGCGACATTTGTTAGAGCAGGATTGCTTCTCAGCTATTTCTCTTGGAATAATATATTGAGGAAGAACTAGCGGAGCATCACGATAGGAATGAGAGGAGGAACAACATACCAAAAAGGGCGTATCGGATAAGAACAAAGGAGACTACATGAACTAGATATGAGAAAGCTGGGCTGATTTTGTGCATGTGAGGAGAAATGTAAATAAGTTGCTGTCGTTATTTGCGGGATTTTACGACTTAGCGAATGATTTTAGCATATTGCCATAATACGAAGCGTCCCAAGCGTCATATTAATCTTCGGCATATTATCTGCTGATGGTGAGCTAAGGTCGCAACGACAATAGCTGGATGTGGAAAGCTGGTAAAACTGATGTTATTTCGATATATGGAACCTAAATTTCGGCAAAGGTCTAGGATGCTCAAGGTTTCAGTGCTCATATTGCAGAATGTGGTATTTCTCAAAATTACTGAGTGTGTTTGTGTGTTTCACATGACTCGCGGCAGATAGCCATGGTGGAGGTGCAGTTGAGCGCTTCGATTCCCGGTGCGCTGCTGGTGGCGTTCGCCGTGTGCACTACACTGCTCGTGTCTATCCATATGCTGGCGCTCATGATCTCCACGTGCATCCTGCCACATCTGGAGTCGGCGGCGGCTGCGGCGGCCGTCGTTGCCGTGGCGTCGACCTCACCGCACCGTCGGCTGCACGCCTATATTGAGACGGCCTGGGTGTTCTCCACGGTGGTCGGGCTCATGTTGTTTCTGATCGAGATCGCGCTTCTATGCTGGGTGCAGTTCTACAGCGTGTCGCGCGCCGCTGCTTGGGCCGCCACCGCTATGCTGGTGCCGGTGGCCGGCGTGTTTGTAGTGTTCGCCACGCATTTCTACCGGCAGCTAGTGACGCACAGCAACCAATTGAGCGACAGTCGACTGCGCGAGCTGGAGCAGCTCAAGGGACAGCTGGAACTATCGCCAGCCCCGCGCCGTCATCGTGAAGACGGCCAAGACGCTGAGACGCACATCTTCACCGCCGATAACGCCGTTTGACACGATGTGACTTGTTGCGCGTGCGCACAAACATACATGCACTTAAAGAGACACTGGCGTGTGTAAAATATTTACAGAGTGTATTTGTATGAGTGGCAAGGCTAACCGAATACGATGAGTCGGTTCGGCGAGACAACGCGATATTCTGGCGCCTCTCGTCTAATTTTTTACGTATTTATCGTGAACGGCGTTTGTTTTAAAGGTTCATGTCCTTCATTTCAGCAACGATTTAACATGGATACAAGAGGATTTGACGCATTTGATCCACTGTCATTACATCCACACCAAAGGCGTCATGTGATAGCTGGCACTTAACATGAATACGCGATTGTAGCACGGAATCAGTCACTTATGTCTATGTGGCGAATGTTATTGGAGCTTTGTATGCAAGATATATCCGGGTGTGTGGATTGTTGATGTTTGGCACGTTGAAGTGAACGACAGAACGATGTATATGTGTATACACGCACGACGCCTGGACCGAGACTGACCTTCGTCACTCACTACGCAGCTGTCAGGTCAAGTGGGCGGGTCATGACGCCTAGTCGCGCAACACGCACAGGTCAGCTGTGACCAAATATGACTGCTAGACACACAGAACAACTGTGGGCTTAAAAGAGTTCAACGACAAGTGAATTTATTGCAAGCCAAAGCCACCTCTGTGCGGGTGTTCACATCTCAGTTGTGGCGGTTGGCTCGCCACGGAGCCGCAAACAGTTCTCCGAGACGAGTTCTCCGGACCGACTGTTTATTGCGACATTTGATGCTGGCAATTGCGATTGCAATTATCAGCATTTGCAATTTCATTGCAGCATGTCAGTCATTGCAATTTAATACGATTGCAATTGCATACATTGCGATTACTCAAACACATGTTGATTCAATCTCAGAGGACACTGCTCCTGGCGGGCCCCGCGAAGTGGTGCGAGACGTCGCTGCACGTGGCGCACCACAGAGCTTCCCCACGAGAAGCGCAGCGGTCTTGATGATTCAGTGATATTTTGCCGGTACGGTACACCGGCGCGCCATACTGCACGGCAGCACGAGGCCAAATAGTTTTAAGAAAATGAAGTTGTTGCATTGTGTGTTCAGTTTTGGTTATCTCCGTATCGGATGCGCTGCGTTATTTGTTGTATGTCTGTATGTATGTCACGCTTTGCAGCGAGGTGTATGTAAATGCTTGCTTGCACGCGAGCCGGTGTATATGTATGAATGTGTTGTGACAGGGTGCGTGTGGTAGTGAGCGTGTGGTAGTGAGCGTGTGCGAGTTTGCAAGGGTCCTTGGTAATCAAACCGCTCGATGATGCAAGGTTTCATCTGTCAGCGTGTGCGGCTATTTTGAAGCAGTGTGGAGTGATGATTGGACGTGGAAGTGTGAGCTTTGCGGCTAAGTTGTGCGAGTGTTAATTGCGAGTGCTTTTATCGTTTGAAATTTCTTTATTTCTCTTTACTGCAGAATAGACGTTTCTCTTTTTTATTGTGTTCGTTGAAATCACAGAAGTCGACCTCGTCCTGCGCAGTCCGGAGGAAAACTTGGGGGTAGGTTTTTACGGAATTTCGTAGATTATTGAACTTCGAAGGTAGATTTTCGGTAGAACTTCGTAGTAGATGTAAGTAGATTTCGGAGTAGATTTTCGGTAGGATGTGGAATCAGCTGTGCAGAAGCTGCAGCCAACAAGGATTCGAGGCAATATTCATTGAGTCGTCTCCTTGTTGCGCAGACGTTTGCCATTCGGTGGTTTTACGTCCGGAGGTGGTAGATGAGCGATTAGATGCAGTGCCGGACAGAGTCTGTCTCGGATGGTGTGATGCTGGTTACTATTGCCAGTAGTTTATGGTACGCCGCCTTCATGGCGAGGCACATACAGCTGCAAAGGCGCGCAGATTAGGTGTCGCAATGATATAACACAGCATCATACCATCCTCACTCGGGGCACCAATGTGGCAGTTGGCTCGGCACGGAACGTCACAAACACACGGACCTCTGCAGTGACCTGTCTACACGGACCTCTGCAGTGTCTCTGGACCGACTGTTTATTACGACATATGATACTGACACCTACATGCATACAATTGCAATGACACACACATGTTGATCCAATGACTCAGAGGACAATGCTCCTGGCGGGTCCCGCGAAGTTGGTGCGAGACGTCGTTGCACGTAGTGCGCCACACAGTAATGAGTGGCATGCAAGATCGCCTTTTGAAAGTTACGCAAAGTCAAACACAGTCAAAGGTGAAAGGCAGAATAAAAACAGTGAAGTATAAAAAATTGCATAATAACATAAAATTATATCATGCGATTGATATTTAACCGCACCACACGCTGGAATACATTTGTATTGTCTCATTATATTACGCGTGCAATATGTGTATCAGCACTGTGTGTTTGTGTTTATTCACGTATGACCGTATATGCGTGATTGCTAGCTGTGTGCATGCGCGTGAGCGTATGAGTGTGTTTGTTTCATGTGGGCGTGTATGCGTGTATGCTTGTGTGTGACTGGGTCTGTGACCTGAGTGCTCGCAGGTCACTTGGTGCGCTTGTGTAAGTGTGTGCGTGGTGTATGCGTTCTGGTCACATCGTGTAGCAGTTTAGCTAAGTTTTTAGTTTCACTCGTCTTCCAGTAACCAATACGTGTTGGTTCAGTTCTGCATAGTGATGCAAAAAAACGTTTTTTTGGTTACGTTTTTTTTGCAAAAAAAACATGTTTTTTCTAGGTTTTTTTTTTGTTTTTTTTAGAATTAGCCCCAATTGTCATCGGATTTTAGATTTTAGTACATAGAAATGAGTTCAATTGATGTTTTGTACATCTTTACGTGTCTTATTTCAAAGATAATTTGATAATAATATAAAAAACAAGAATATTTATCAATAAATACCTCAGGAGACTGTTTGAAAGTGCATCCGGGTCCGGTGGTTTAGGCTTTTTTCATTGAGAAAACCCATGTTTTTGAAGATGGTTTTAATTATGTGGATATTTGAAATAATTTGTCAGCATAACAAAACAAATTCATTGAATAATCATGTTTTTTATAAAAGAAACCGTGTTTTTTATGAAAAAATGCAATGGTGTTTTTTAAACTGGTTTTAAATTTGTTTTATTAATGTACAGGTCCAGAAAATGTTGGCAGCAGAACAAGACAAGCGAATTGGTTGGTCAAGTGTTTTTTTGACAAACGTTCATTTAAACTAACGCTTTTTAATGAAACAATGATTTCTAAAACAGTATCTATGTAAGATAGATTTGATTGATGTACGTTCAAATACCTTTTGTATAGCAAGTAGCCTGCTGGTACGTATAAGCGGCTGGTTGAACCACTTGATTTAAACTGTTCTTTTATACCATGGTTTTTTTCAAAATATATTTTTTTGAAAAACTGTTTTCGTAGATGTAGAGAATGCAAAAAAATTGGCGGCAGATCAAGGAAAGTTGAACCAAAGTAACTGTTTTTTATTAGTAACCTATTTTTAGAACTGGTTTTATGGATGATGGTTTCTTTGATGTAGTTATTTGTTTTCAAACACCCTTTGTACATCTACGTCTCTGTAGCTCAACGTACGTGTGTGAGTGTGTGTGCAGAACGGCACATTGGTGTATATATATTGGTGTGTGTGTCTGTGTGTCGATATGCCATGACTCACGTGCATTGCAGCGAGCGTTTGCAGCGAGCGTTTGCAAATGCCCAGTGGCGTGCAGAGTGCGTAGTAAAACAGAGTGTTTAAATAAGTACATTGTCGTGCATGTGCGTGTTCCACAGGCGTTTTTAGAGTGGATATGTGTAGCTTACCAATATTGTAATTGTAATTAACATTTATTTTTCTACTGGTGTTTGTTTTTCACCATTATTCTACACACTGCGCCATTCAGTTGAGCGATTGCTAGAAACGCCCATGCGAGATTGCCACCTCAGGCACACACACACTCACATACACACTGACATACATGCACACACACACACATACACACTGACATAGATGCACACACACACACACATACACATACATATGCACACAAAAAATAAAAATAAAAAATAAAAAAATAAAAAAATAAATACACATACAGGTACACGTACACACACACACACACATACATTCACAGTGTACAGAACGGCACACTGATGTATATATTGGTGTGTGTGTCTGTGTGTCGATATACCATGACTCACGTGCATTGCAGCGAGCGTTTGCAAATGCACAGTGGCGTGCAGAGTGCGTAGTAAAACGGAGTGTTTAATTAAGTACATCGTCGTGCATGTGCGTGTTCCAGAAGCGTTTTTCAAGTGTATATGTGTAGCTTACCAATATTGTAATTGTAATTATCATATATTTTTCTATTGGTGTTTGTTTTTTACCTTTATTCTACACACTTTTGTCATTCAGTTGAGCGATTGCTAGAAACTTCCCTGCCAGATTGCCACCACATCTTTTCTGCGAACTGTTCTTGCATAATTTTGCAATTCTTCCCAGGAATTGCACACACGATACCGTTTTGCATTTTGTATTGGTATGTGTGTCCGTGTGCCGGAATTCTATGAACGAACACGTGTGCAGCCAGTGTTTGTATGCGTGTGCGTCTGTATGTGCGATGCGAACTTATATAATGTCGTGCACACGGATTGTGCAACATTTTGATGATCAGACGGCGATTCTGTCGCAGGCTGGTTAAACATACCAGAACCATAATACCAATATTCGCGTGCCTTTGGCACTAATAGTTGAAGCGCGTATCCGACTCAATGTGAGTATGAACACTTGAATTTTATATGCCTACACTACTTATTGAATTATATGTGGTTACACTTGTTATTTTCGAGACGCACGTAGTGCGGATCTACTAGCGACCATAACCGCACGAAGTGCGGAACTTGTCGCTAGTCAAATATATTTCCTCAATTGTTTTTTTTCCTACACGAAAATATTGTCCGTTTTTCTGGTTCTGGTCCGTTGCCACTGCGACCCGCTTTTATATGTAGTCTCATTAGGGACACTAAGTTTGTGTGCATATTCGTAGTATTTGTGTAAATATTTGCAGTGTTTGTACTCTTATATTTGCAAATAATTGATCTGCTGAATGAAATGATGAAACTTATTATAACCAACGTAGTTAATTTCTGGCACGAAAAAGTTAATGTGTAAAAAATAATGAAAAATTATGCCACCTGTTGTTTTTTCAAAAACAGTTTCAGATTTTAGCATAAAAACGGTTCTCAAACCCTGCTTTCTTACACAATGATCAACTCAATAATTGAATGCAAAACCGTACTGTACATAGAAGTGCCGCACAGTACCGTGCAAACAATGATATTAGGGCTTTCAGACACATTATAACAATTATATTGTGCATATTCAATGATAATTCAATTTGATAGGGTCACTAATAGCATGAATAACCCATGTGTTGATAAAAAATAATTCATTCAACATGCCAAATATATCATTTCCATAATTTGAATTCTTTGCATGACTCTTCAGAAAAAACCCCAAAAAGAACCTGTTTTTTTTGGTCGCGGTTTTTTTTGGCAAAAAAAACGTTTTTTTTTTAAAAAAAACGTCGTTTTTTAGGCCACATCTCTAGTTCTGCATTACATCATGGGTTGTACTTATGGGTATAGGTATTTGACCCTCCACAGTATATATTCAGTAATTGTTCAATTCGTCGACTGATCCGATACACAATCATTACGCATGTGATACAAGTAACGTAATGGATACAAACAACGGGTATAAGCAATGTGTATACATGTGAGCCGGTGTGACGGCCCAAGATGCGACATGGCCCAAGATGCGACAGCGACGCTTACGACGCGTTTAAGGCATTCAATGCCTTCACCGAATATTTGTTCCTTCACTGAAACTTGTAGGGTCTGTTATCATCTGTTATGAAATTGCATTTGTTGTTTGAATAGTTTCTTGCTGTCATATTCTGACTTCACATTGATTTAATTAGTCTTATTGGGGCCTTAATTCACTTGAGTTCTTATTTATTCATTTACTCTGGTGTCTTATTTTCGTTGCAGTGGAAGTTGTAAGGACCAATTCCATTGTTGTTTTGTTGTGGGAATGGTCTCTGTTCAGGAAAATAGCTGCAGATGTTGAGCTATTATCTAGGTGATATTTATCTTTGTGTACAATGTTATTTTTAGTGAGTAATTTTTTAGGAATATAACTTTTGAGGAACCTTACATTACTGTTTGTGGTGTAGTCGTATCCCCAAACATGAGTTTCTTGGGAATTTCGTTTCGAGCATGTTCTCCACATGTGTTCATTTCATGCTCCATCTGTTTTCGTTTTTCCTCGTTTTCATCTCTTATTTCAATTCAATTCAAACAATATATTTGCAATCCACATCTGGTTTTTCGTGCAAACATTTACATTTGTGTACATGGTCGAAATGTAACAATGTTTATATTTCATGCGGTGTTGTATATAACTTGTATTTTTATATCTTTATTTAGTAATCGTTGTTTGTTTTGTGCATTGTGTATTGTATGTTGTGCATTGAAAGTGACATAGGATAGGATAGAAGTTAGGACAGGAAGTGAAGCGTAAACACATGCATCACTGTCAACACAGTGGGTTACAATACAGAACACAGCATTGGTTGCACACACGTAGACACACACACATACACTGTAAGACATTAAGAGACAACCAGAGAAGCACGGGAACACGCATATATCACCCACACCAGTGTGTAAAGCTATGTGCTTGTGCCGGGCGTGTTGCATTGTGGTGACCTTGCGGTCCGTAAATAATGAGGTCGTGCACAACTTGGAGCTGCAGAATGAAGTTGGCGGCGCTAGTTGGCACTATATAAGCACAGTGTTTTCACCATTCGGGGAGATAGGCAGTAGGGATATAGAGATAGAAGAGCAGCGGCAGTATGGAGATAGGAATAGAAGAGCAGCGGCAGTATGGAGAACAAGAGAACAGATAGGAAGACAGACAGGAGAGACAGACTAGCAGATACAGGCAGAACAGATAGGATAGAACATTGAATATAACGTTAGGACGATAGAGCTAAGAACTGCAACCTTCAATATCACGACGAAATACATTGTTTCAACAAAACTACTGTTTGGAATCGGCACAAGAAGAGTTATCGCGGCGCACAACATTAAGAGGCCTGCTTCACTAGAATTATCACGACTGATAAACAACAATGTTACACGAAATCACGTGTAAAAAATGGCATAAGTTATAAAGAATTTGGCATCATCGTTTTATAGTTATACAGATAAAATCTATTGAAAATTTGTTATATAAAAAAAATAAAAAAATGAAATATAATATAATTATCGAAAACTATACAATAAAACAACAGCTTGCATGTAAGACTAGTCTAGCTAACAAACAAAAAACCGGAATAGTTTGGAGTGACTGGATATTGTGACGAAATTAAAGCTGTTATAGGTTCTTGCTGCTCTTGTGCGGAAAAGCGATGATGTGCGCTCAAGTCTGTTTCGCGGTATTTCCAGACTCCCCGATTCGTTGCTCTTGTGGACTTGCACGAGACCGAGTTGCGAAAGGTGAACATATCGGCAGGGATGCGCGACGCTAGTGGCTCGTGTAGCGCGCGATTTACGGCCTTCAGATCGCCGGTCGCCAGCATGTGTTCGCTGGTAGGTCAATTTAGTCGCCTCAAAGTCGGTGAGACATGATCGAACTGATGGAGACAATCAAAGGCTCTGGCTGCAAAGCGAAAAACACTGTTTAGTTTATGATGCAGCTTGCCGCAGCATCCCCACACCGGCAAGCAGTATCGAAGCCGTGGGAATACATGTGCCTCAATAATTCTCCTGGTGATGTCCGGGGTGAGGCTAGGACGAAATTTCAGCAGTGCTATTATGATTGCCTTGCAGCGGGGAACAACTGTAGTTGGCTGTCCACATATACCCCGAGTATCTCTTATGTTATCAGCCCTGTATTTCTGACTTATTACGAGTTTTGTTTGGCAGTTAAACCGAATAAAATCGTTGATCGGTTGTTTGTTTTTCTACACGTAAGCATTTTTCGATTGGTGACTGTACCAATCGAAGCTACCTACACAGGTTTTAATTGTGTGTACGTGTACACGCGCATTCACATAGGGGTCATTTGTAGTGAACCACAGGCTTGGTTCATTCTTAGATTCTTGTGTAATTTTTTAGTTCATTGTTGACTGTCGAAGTGTCTGTGGAGTGACTGTTTTCTGACAATGCATGACTGATTCACAGCTCGCCTTACAATCAAAGCATCACTATTTCTTACTAAATCAAATCTTGTTCTGCCATGGGGCTAGCAGAGTGGAATGCATATGTCCATGTCCACAATGACTACAGGTTCCCCTTCACCATGGAAAGTATTATCCGCTCAGAGGCGGGGTCTCATAGCTGCCACGCTGCTCGCTGTGACCTGCTTCTCATGGACGGAATTCGAGCATACACACACACACACACACACTTATTGTGTTCAACACTAATCTGAGTAGAATAAGATTGGTTGATGCTGAACACGTGTTATACTAACCATGCAGTTTGAACTTGGACGCCCAGTGGAGAATCTGATGTTTGATTATTGAAGAGGGCAGCGATGTTTGTAAATATACCCTCACATCCTCCAGAGTAGTGATTTTAAATGAAAGGAACTTCAATAATTTTTAGTGTGCGTAGCCTACTTTATCCACATATTGACCATATAAAGATTGTTGACCATACGCATTTAAACAAATCAGTAGAGAAGGCTATGTTCGCGTGTAATTTTGCGGGGGCAAAGCCTCACGGTTCCGGCTGGCACACCGCAGGTCCGGCCGCCACACGGGTTTTCGCAGTCACGGCCAGCACAGAAATACTTTCTCGGCACTCGTATCAATCACGTCACCGTTTGACCAACATAAAGCCCACCACCAGGTAAAACAGTTTAACTCGTGTACTAAGCAACAAGACCAATCAAGCAATAATATATTTCGTTCAGCGCATATAACCACATATGCGAGCAAAAATAATCAACGGCAAGAATAAATAGAATGAATCCAATGTAGCAAACACGTATACACACACAATATACAGAAACATCAACACCAGAACAAGCACACAAGAGAAAGCTAAAAGATTGCCGAAAACAACAGGCAGCAGAATATAAACGTGCGCTCATCAGTTTAACCAATCAATCACCTGCGGTATTAACAAACCAAACAGCTATCAAAACCATTCCCACAACAAAACACAACAAACAATGAAATTGGTCCAAACAACTTACAGTGCAACGAAAATATGACACCAGAATAAGTATTTAAGTAAATAAAGGCCCCAATAAGACGTATTAAATCAATGCGAACTCAGAATATAACAGCAAGAGACTATTCAAACAACAAATGCAATTTCATAACAGACCCTACAAGTTTCAGTGAAGGAATAAATATTCGGTGAAGGCATTGAATGCCTTAAACGCGTCGTAAGCGTCGCTGTCGCATCTTGGGCCATGTCAAAAAGTGGACAAAAAGTGTTCTAAAACTACAAAACTACAAAAAGTGTTCGTGCTGTTCGTGTTCTGTTCTAGGTTATAAGGGTTTTGCGAGACTCAATTGTTTGTTGGTGTCCAAAATTGTGATTAGAGTTGAAAGGAGTCAATTAGATTATATTAGAAAGGGAGATCGGGTAAAAGAAGGGGGCGATGGAGAAAGGGCGGGCATTGAGAACGAAAGAATGCAAAGAGTGTGGATTTTTTGGGAAGTTGAACGGGGAAGCGGTATGCAGGAGTTGTGAAGAGGAAAGAAGAGGGGAGAAATGTGGGAAGTGTGAGAAGAAAGTGAAGGACAATGAGCGGGCGGTGGTGTGCGATTTATGCGAATTATGGATTCACACGGAGTGTGAAAAGATGGGAAAACATGTATATGAGGAACTGAGAAAGAGCGAGCAAGCCTGGTTCTGTTCAAAATGCAAGGAGACCATTAAAAAGGATATGAAAGAAGCAAGAAAGGTGAAAAGAGACAACGAGGAAATGAAGGTTGAGCTGAAAAAAGTGAAGGAACAAAATGAGGGGGTGATGAGAAGGATCGAAAAATATGAAGACGATAGGGAAGGGAAGATCAGTGAAAGGCGGCAAAGATATGGCAAGGAAATAGAGGAGAATGGAGGCGAATTGGAAGAAATAAAAAGACAGCTGAAAGATGTACAAGCAATGGTAATGGGGATAGAAGAGAAATGGAAAAAACGAGAGGAGGAAATGCGAGACGAAATAACAACTAGAGTAGTGGAAATAATGGAAGAAAGAGACGAAAAGGCGAAAAGAAGGAATAATCTAGTCCTCTACAACTTGCAAGAGACTAAGGAAACAGAAGGGGAAATGCAGAAGGAACAGGATCGGATGGCATGTATGAAGATATTCAAGGAAGAACTAAATGTGGATGTGGACGAGATAGAGGATGTAGTGAGACTGGGAAGAAATGAGGAGCGTGGAGGAAAACCCAGGACACTGTTAGTGAAGATGAGAAATGCGGGAATCAAATGGGAGATAATAAAGCGAGCAAAACTACTGAAAGACGCAAAAGAGGAGGAGTACAGAAAGGTGTTTGTGTCACCAGATATGACTTACAAGGAAAGACAAGCTGAGAAAGAAGTGAGAGAGAAGCTGAGGGAAAAGAGGGAAAATAATGAACAAGGATGGTTTATAAAGAAAGGGCAGTTGATGAGGAAGGATTTTCGGTAAGGCGGAGTAGAGACAGAGACAACAACCAGAGGAAGAACGAAGTAAACATCAAATGTGTAAATATTCAAGGGTTAACAAATGTAAAGATAGGAGAGGTGGAACAGGTAATAGATAAGTACACAATAATGTGCCTAACTGAAACACAATTGAAAAGGGATCAAATAAAAATTTCGGAAGACATCAAAAGGATAGGTAGTATGAGAGAAAACGGAGAAAAAAAGGGGGGAGGACTAATGATATTATGGAGAAAAGATGGGGAAATTTCAGTGGAACAAATAGAAACACGAGAAAGGGATATAATTTACGGTAAATGTGCATTCGGGGGATTTAGCTTTCTGATTGTTGCCGTATATTTTCCATGCGGAAACACGGACGAGAGTAAGCGGGAGGACATTAAAAAGGAAATAGAGGAAGAAATAGGAAGAAATAATGAAAATGCTTTACTAATAATAGGAGATTTTAACGGGCACATTGGCTCTATAGGGGAGCAAAAAGAGGATAAAGGAGGGGCTATCATTAACGAGTGGATAGACAAATACAATCTTATCTTGTTAAATGGGGATACCAGATGTCAGGGGGTGTACACGTGGCAAGGGAGAGGATCAAGAAGTGTCATAGATTTTGCATTGGCAAACAGAAAGCTGTACGAAAGGTTCAACAGAATGATAATAGATGATGAAAGAGAAACATTAGACATTTCTGATCATAACCTTTTAGAGGTGGTGCTCACAGGGAAGGAGGCAGATGGGAGATGCACAAAAGTTGAGACGATTGAGTACTACCGAAGGGACGAGGCATCATTGAAAGTGTACGTGGACGAAGTTGGGGAAAAATGTCAGAGGGTTAAAGAAATGGACATAACCAGATTAGAAAGAGCAATGATAGAATCAGCCGACAAAGTGCTGAAACGGACATACAAGAAGAGGGTGAGAGGGGACACGATGGAGCCAGTTTGGATGAATGAGGACATAAAGAAGGCAATAAAACTAAGAAAATGGATAAACAGGAGACGGAGGAATGCTGGAGACGAAAAGACAAAACAAAGGTTAGACGAAGAATATCAGAAACAGAAGAGAATAGTGCAATACCAAATCAAAGAGGAGATTTCACGGCACGAGGAAAAGATTACCAATGAAATAAGAAGTGGGAGAAATCAGAGTAAAAAATTATGGGATAATATTAATAAGCTGAGAAGACAGGGTACGAAAAGGAATGAGGAAGTACGAGTATTCAAGGAGGGAGTGAGGCTGAGTCAGGAGGACACAATAATAGAGATTGAGGAGTTCTGGAAGAAAATCTACCAGAGAGACAATACTAGATTAGAAAGGGTGTGGAACGAAGAGAGACGACTGGAATATGAAATGAAGCTGGGAGAGGAAGGAACAGGGGTAATAACAACGAATGAGGGAGACAGATTACCCGGAGTGCTTAGAGAGCATCTGGATATGTGCGGGAAAATGGATTTGGAATGTAAGAAAATGAATGGGGACGAAATATCAATAGAGGAAATAAAAGATAGTTTGAAGAGTATAAAGAAGGGGAAAGCTGCGGGGCCAAATAGATTAAAGCCGGAGTTGTATAAGATTTTTCTGGAGAAGGATTCATGCATGGTAGCTCTAAGGGATAGTCTGAACCGAATAATGGAAAAGGGAGAAATTCCGGACGAATGGAAAGTGTCAAAAACGATTATGGTACCGAAAGTAAGCAGGCCGCAAGCGAAAGATTTAAGACCAATAACATTAACAGATGTTTCTTATAAGATATTCATGCGAATTATTAGTGAGAGGATAAATAACCACATGAGAAGAAATGAGGCTGAGAAGGACGAGCAGACGGGATTCACAAAGGGCAAAAGAATAGAAGATAATATATTTGTACTGCAATATTGCATAAGGAAGTCATACCAAAGGCGAAAAGAGTTATATGTAGCGTCAATAGACTTTAAAAAGGCATATGACAGTGTGAGGAGGGAAAAATTATTAGAGGCAATGATGAAATATAAAATAAACAGTAAAATAATAGAATGCGTGAAACGAATATACGAGAATGACAGAACATTGATAGGAACGGGGAAAAGCGAGGATATAGAGGTAGAAGTGAGGAACGGAATAAAACAAGGGTGCACATGCTCAACAACATTATTCAAACTGGTGACGTACATGATTTTAAGCGTACTCGAAAACAATGGCTGTGGATACGAGGATAAAGAGGTAAAAATTAATACATTATTTTTCGCAGATGATGGATTACAGATGTCAACAAATAAAGAACAAGCAAGCTTAAATATTAGGAATCTGATCAAAGTAAGTGCGGAATTCGGATTGGAAATAAACAAAGGAAAAAGTTGGTTCATAGTTTTCAACACAAGGGAGGATATGAAAGAAATAGAAGGTATACAGGTGACCAATAGCATCAAATACTTGGGGGTGACAGTTTGTAATAAGAAAGATTGTTTTCAGGAGTACAGAGAACAGATTATAACAAAGGCGAGGAAGATGGCGAATTTGACATACAGTGTAATTATGAGGAGCTGCAATAAAGTAATGATAGGCAAGACTTATTGGAAAGCTATAGTATTACCGTCCCTGCTGTATGGAACAAGTGTAGTGGAATTTAATAGGAATGAAATACAAAAACTGCAAAGCATAGAAAATAGTGTGTACAGAGTGATTTTGGGAGGCAGCCGATATACAGCACAGGAAGGTTTGAGGGGAGAAATAGGCGCAGCATCGTTTGAAGCAAGAATGGCAAGGAACAAGTTCAGCTATATAAACAGCACGCTGAAAGGAGGAAGAAATGATCTAGTTGAGAAGCTGATGAGGAATGGAAAAGAAGACAGGGAAGACATATGGAGTAGACATGTGGGGAAAATTATGGAAGACACCGGAATAACCTGGAAAACATTAGAAAATGCAACAAGATCGGAAGTGAATAGGATGGTGAAGACATGGGATACGAGGAAATGGAAGGAAGGAATGTTGGAAAAGTCAACCTTGGGAATATATAGGAAATACAGAGACGAAATAGGAAAGGTAGACTACATGTATGATAATAAACCGGCATCAGAAATTTTTTTAGGGCTCGAACAAATTGTATGCAACTAAACAATAGGGTGTGGACAGAAGAAAACAAATGCCCGATGTGCGAAAATGAAAATGAAAATTTAGAGCATTTTATGTTGAAGTGTGAGGGATATGCAGATCTGAGGGAAAAGGTAGGGGCGTTGAGCGGACAGGGAGAGACAGCTGAAGAAGCCATAGGAAGAGCATTGTTTATGTTTGAAAACAAGGAAGAAATGGAAAAGGTGAAAGAGGGGTTGTATGGTTTTTGGAAAAGGAGGAAGAAAAGGGAGAATGGAATAAAAACAGAATAGAAACACGGAACGGACGAACAGGACGAACATATTGCTATTAAGTGATACAAATATGAGCGAAGAGGGGCCGTTGCAAAGGCTAACCCTCAACTTTTCATCTGATCTGATCTGATGTCGCATCTTGGGCCGTCACACCGTCACACCGGAGAGCAGCGGCACTACACAATAACGGACGAATATCAAATCGAAACACTACAAAGCTAATACTCTCAGCAAAATATAGCATGGACACTTATTTTCTTATTGATCAGTTGAAATGTTTATTATCAGTAAATGTTTTCTATTGAGCATTTTAAATTGATCAGTTACATCACGATTGATGAAAAGCGCTGTCTCAAAAATCAAAACGCAAATCAACAATTTATAGTAGGAAAATATTTGTGAAATTGATCGATAACGATAAATTCATAATTTTATTTATAACGCACGTGTCACACATAATTGAAGGTTTTGTTTCATTAACGGTATTTGTTTACAAATCACGCGGCATTTCATACGATTCGCTGCAGTTTGTTGTATTTCTATCTAGCCGAAGCGATTCCACTTCGGGTTCTTTGTTTGAGTAAAATTCTAATAACGCAGGTGCCCTCATTAGGTCGGCGTACCCAACTTCGTATCTCTAGGTAGATCTCAGCCGCGTCTTTCCGAGATCAGAGTTGCACACAGATATCACTGAACATCTAATGGCCTCTCGCTTCTCGATCGACGTCAACGATGACAGCTTCAGTTCTACCACCAAGCGTTCGTCCTCGCCGCCAACTGCCGTGAGAGATGAAGCTAGCGCAAGCCCGCCGACCGGCGCAAGTGTTAACGTAGCCAGTCGTCCGCCGTGTGTCATATTTCTTGGCATGGCCGGCTCGGGCAAGACGTCGTTGGTGCAGCGTGTCACGGCGCACCTGCACCAACAAGCCAGCAGCTTGCACAATCAGCACCACAGCTCAAACGACGCGAAGGAAGGACAGCAGCAGGAGGATGCACGGCAGTGTCAGAAAGAGCGTCGTGAGCGTTCACTGCCTTTCGTTGTTAATCTGGATCCGGCGTGTTGTGAGGTGCCCTACCCGGCCAATGTTGGTGCGTTGATTGTTTTTTGCCGTGCTTGTTGCACTCGCATTCACTTCCACCTTGGCATCACTGTTATCATCTCAACACGCTCTTCTCAATATGATCAGACAGTAGTGTGTGTGGTGTGTGTATGATTTTATTACTCATATAGTGTGGGTATAGTTGTATGTAATTATTGTATTGTTTATTCCGTCACACTTTTGTTTTCGCTCTCTACTGATATGATGTTTTGTACGATCTCTCATACACTTGTCCAACTTTTTGTATCAGCGATTAATAAGCACTCCTCCAAATTTGACGGCCATTTGATGTGTTCTTCATTCGGGCGTGTGCGTGCTTTTGTCAGATATTCGCGACACAGTGCAATACCGCAGTGTCATGCAGCAGTACGGCCTGGGACCGAACGGTGCCATTGTCACGGCGCTCAACCTGTTCGCTTCGCGCTTCGATCAGCTGCTGGCTATACTAGAGCGACGCTGCCTCCGCGGGCCCGTCGGTAACGACAGTGACGGGGACAGGCGACAGTCCGCGGCCGTCACGCCGCCACCGTCTCACGTGCTCATCGATACGCCGGGCCAAATAGAGGTGATACACGTCATTTCACGTCACTGTTAATAATAGCAGTCTATCGGGTCATTTCAGCGATGAAGTGCTTCTCTCTGGTTTAATATTGAGTCCAGACTCCTAGGTCCTCTGAAATAAAAATACACCCGTGTGTGCATGCGTGTGTGTGTGTCTGCGAGGCATTCACGTGGTCGGCGTCGGGAGCGATAATCACTGAGTCGCTGGCGGCCGGCTATCCAACGGTCGTAGTGTATGTGATGGACGCCGTGCGTAGCGCCAGCCCTGTTACGTTCATGTCGAACATGCTGTACGCCTGCAGCATCATGTACCGCACCCGCCTGCCGTTTGTAGTGGCGCTCAACAAGGTGATAAGCATAAGAGAGAGAGAGAGCAGAAGTTAACACTAGAAGGACCGGAGCCGTCAATTGACGGCTATTCAAATTTTAGTCTCAAATAACTTTTCACTGGTTACAGTTACATACTTGTATTTTCCTTACTTATTTTTTTGCTAAAATGAGCATATTGACAACACATTTGTTGTTTGGCATTAATAGTTTTTGCTATGGAAACAAAACTACCTAGAAGGACCAGAGCCGTCAATTGACGTCAAATTATACTATTACAAAGGTATTAAACTGATCTTTTGAATGGTGTTTGTTAAATAATTTTTAGTCATTTATGCTGAACCAAGTGCAGAACATGCACTATTTTATATAAGTACTCTGACTGAGCAAAAGAGTCTTTAGCAAAAGAGCGCTTGCTCGACTTCTACCTCATTTACTTGTTTCTTTCTCATTATTTCACAAAAATCAGTGCTATTATATTGTTATATTATATTATATTATTATTATATTTTTATTATTGCATTAAGTCAGTGCTATTATATTGTACCAGACCAACGACAATGTTCAAAACTAGAGCACCTCAAACTTTTACAATTTCACTATGAAACCAAGCCCACAAACCAATATACGATACTGAAGTACGCCCGGTGCAGCCTGAACATACCCTAAAATGTATAGAGCCCAATTTGCAGGTGATTTTCTTGCGAGATATACCCTCATTGACTAAACGAATTCACTAAATATGTACTGTTATATATGTGCTGAACGAGTATAGTTTCCACAGACCCTGAACAAATCTAGTCATATTGGGCTATTTGGCGAATATTAATGCGTCGATCTTCTAATATGGCAGTCTCCACTTGACGGACAGATGCCTCATCAATGGCAGAAGGGGGCGACCATGTCTGGGAGCTGTTTTCACATAATTCCGGCGATGTTTGAATTCACGATGCCAGGGTTTTACAAGGGCATGTGGTGGGACATCATCACCATACGTTTCTTTCATTTCATCAAATGTCTCCTGTGGTGTGCGTCCTTTCAAATACAAAAACCGGATCACTGCGCGACACTAAACAGGCTCTATTTCACGCCTGACTCAGTTCTGTGGCCTCCGCGCCACCATTGTATTTTATATTCATTTGTATATGTGTTGTTTCATTTGTGGTTTCCGACATACGTTTTCCAGTCAGTCGATCAATACACAGTTACGTGTTATTATCTTTTGTAGGCGTTCCTACAAGTGGTGACCCCGAACGTTCGTTGTAAAATATTTTCTGTATTTCTTCGCCTGTACGAAATATCACAATGTCAATTGAGCCAGCAGACGCTCTTTCAGCAGCAGTCCGGGTGGAGCTGCCCGTGTTTGATGACACTGATGTTGACACGTGGCTACTGATGTGTGATAATCTGTTGGAAGATGGAGGAGTGAAGACACAGCTGACCAAATTTCGCAAAGTCTGGGCAAAGCGTCCCCCCGCGAAGTTTCGTATTGTCAAGGAGCTCGCGAGTCAATCACCGCTGGCAGCCGACTGCTACGATCGACTTCAAAACAGACTGCGTACCAGGCTCCAACTGTCTCCAGCTGAGAGGCTCCAGCGTTTGGAGAGCCTTCCTCGGCGGCTGGGCTCCATGAAGCCATCCGAGCTTTATGACGCCATGCACGCGCTGTACCCACATGATATGGATCACGAGATCTTGCGCGAGGTCTTTTTGCTCAGGCTTCCCACAGAGATGCAGCTTCTGTGCAGAGAATTGCTGAAGACAGTAACTCTTCGTGAGGCTGCCCTCCAAATGGACATACACCATCGTGCACGCTCTCATGAGACACCAGCGTCAACTCTTGTGGTCAGCCAGGAGATCAGTGACGACGACGAATGTGTTGTTGCTGTCACGCGCCATGCGGCCGCACATGCCCCAACAGACGCGGTTAATCGCCGTCAAAACAGCTCGCAGCAAGCAACTGCAGGCTCAAGTTTCGTGGACCGCTGGTGTCGCCTCCACCGCAAATATGGTCCCGCCGCGCGGCATTGTGCTGGACCGTGCACGTACCACGTTGACCTGCCACAGTTCCAACGACCGGGAAACGGGCACGGCAACCGGCGGTAATGGCCACGTCCGGTTGCCTCAAACGTGAGTGCCACCTGTTGTTTGTGACCGACATCTCTGGCCGCAAGTACCTTGTTGACAGTGGTTCAGAGGTGTCATTGTTACCCGTCGGTCAGAAACACCTTAGCGAGTTGCCTCAACCGAAACTTCAACCGAAACTAGTCAGCGTCGATCTGTGCCTGGGTAGAGTTTATTCTTTCAAATTCATCGTCGCGGCTGTACCCACACCGATAATCGGTGCAGACTTCTTGAAGGAGTATGGTCTCATGATTGACATGCAAGGCCGGCGACTCGTCGACAGTGCGACATTTTTGTCCACTAATTCATCACGTCATGTTGACCATCCGGACCTCACGTGCATAAGTGCCGTTCAACGCAACAACCAAGATGGTGATTTGTTCCGCGATATCCGCCAGTCTAGCGCGTTCGCGAAACTGGCAGTTCCGCCGTCTGGTTTTCCGGTGGTTACTGTTCCAGGCGTGATGCATCGTATCGTCACACGCGGCAACTCAGTGTTCGCGCGCCCTCGTCGCCTGATGCCTGCCAAACTCGCCGCCGCCAAACTTGAACTCGACGAGCTGATCGCACGTGGTATTCTGGTGCCGTCGTCGTCTCCTTGGTCAAGCCCTATACACTTGGTCGAGAAGGACGGCGGCACTTCCTTCAGAATGGTGGGATGTTATGAGCGTCTGAACGCCATAACTGTACCTGACAGGTACCCCGTACCACATATGCAAACGTTTGCCGACCAACTGGCTGGAGCCAATATCTTCAGCACAATTGACCTACCTCGTGCATTTGCCCAAGTACCGGTGCATGAAGACGATCAAGAAAAGACAGCCATCACGACCCCATTTGGACTTTTCCATTACACGAGGATGCCGTTTGGTCTCTGCAACGCGGCTCAGACATTCCAGAGGCTAATGGACACCGTACTTCGAGGCATGCCACGAGTTTACTGCTACCTGGACGATATTCTCGTGTTCTCGCCAGACGCTGAGACCCATCGCGAGGACCTGCAGGAACTTTTCCGCCGCCTGCTGCTGGCTGGACTGGCTGTGAAGCCAGAGAAGTGCCTTTTCGGTGCATCCAGCGTTCGATTCGTAGGCCTCGAGGTGTCAGCCTGCGGCATAGAACCTCTCCCAGACAAAGTCGCCGACTTGCTGGCCATGCAGCCCCCTCGCGACGCCACGCAATGCAGGCGCTATCTGGGAATGGTCAACCATTTCCATCGGTTCCTACTCAACCTGGCATCCACTCTCGAACCGCTCCATGCAGCAGCAAAGCTGAAACGCGAGTTCGTCTGGGGACCCCAGCAAGCAGCAGCTTTTGAGACCACCAAATCAGCGTTAGCGGCCGTATCCCGTCTCGCGTATCCTCTGCACGACGCGCTAACCAAGGTCGTAGCTGACGCATCGGATCGCGCAGTAGGTGCAGTGATCCTGCAGCTGCAGAATCACAAGTGGGTCCCACTTGCGTATCACTCGCGCATACTGACCGGTTCACAGATAAAGTGGTGTACAGGAGACAAAGCATTGTTTGCCTTGTTCAGCGCCGTGAAACGATTCAGACACCTCTTAGAAGGCCGTCCGAATTTACAACTGTGGACTGACCACAAACCGCTGATTCATGCATTCACCAGCTCATCCGAGCGATCAGCTCGCGTTCAGCGCCAACTGGCGTACCTCAGCGAATTCTCGACTGACGTCAGGCACATCAAGGGTCGTGACAATGCCGTCTCAGACTGTCTCAGTCGTCCACCAGACGATGCCTTGCGTTCAGTGTCTGAGATACATGCTGAGGCTCAGCAAGGCTTAGACCTTAAACAGCTTGCCTTAGCACAACAAGGAGCTTCAGATATCGCCGCTCTCGCCGCTTCTTCATCGCTTCGTATTGAGCGCCGTGATGTTGAAGGCGTGCCGACTGGTCTTCTGGTGGACGTCTCCACCGGTGTTGACCGCCCACTTGCACCTGAGGCGTTGCAGCACGAGATCTATCTGCTATTTCACAGCATGCACCATCCCAGCGCGCGAACAACCCGGCGCCTGATCTCGGAACGCTTTGTGTTTAGTCGCATAAGCTCGAAAGTGTCAGCTTGGGTGAGGAATTGCACCCTCTGTCAACGATGCAAGGTCGGCCGTCACCAACATACGTCGTTGCGCCGCCCTGCAACACCATCTGGACGTTTCGAGGCGCTTCACGTTGACGTCGTCGGACCACTTCCGGAAGACAGTGGTCATCGCTATTTGTTCACAATAGTGGACAGGTAAACGCGTTACCCCGAGGCAATACCGATGCCAGAGGCTTCTGCTGCGTCTTGTGCTCGCGCATTACTTGACTGGACATCTCGGTTCGGTATGTGCCTGTGCATTACGTCCGACCGTGGCCGACAGTTTGTGTCCGACCTGTGGACCGAGTTTTGGTCCATCCTCGGGGTTCAGCTGAAGACAACGTGCGCCTATTCGCCTCAGCAGAATGGGTTAGTAGAGCGTATTCATCGCCAGCTGAAATCCTCTCTTACTGCTGCTCTAGAGAGCAATGTCAACTGGATGGCGGCCCTGCCCTTGGTTCTGATGGGCATGCGGGCGGCGTACAAGCCGGACATCAATTCATCATCAGCGGAGATGGTGTTTGGCGAAAAAATGCGCCTCCCGGGCCAATTTTTCTCACAGACTCAGTTGTCACCAGCGAATGAGACAGCTCGACAGCTCGCTACCTCCATGTCCAGACTCCGGCCAACACCGACTGCTTGGCACCGGCGCTACGACGCCGATCGTCCGTTTGTGTCGCAGCCGCTGATGACGGCGACACATGTGTTTGTTCGTGTGGATGCTGTGCGTCCACCACTGACTCAACCTTACCGCGGACCGTATGCCGTGCTTCAGCGCGATGACAAAGCATTCGTTTTGGACTTCAACGGACGCCCGGACACAGTCGCCATCGACCGTTTGAAGCCGGCATTTTCCGAGAGAAGCCAATCCTGCAGCTCACCACTGCCGCCTTCAGCCCAAACTTCTCAAGGCGCCGCCGAGGCAGCTGCGGTTCCCACGTCGGTAACGGAGTCGCCTGTTCCTGCTGACACTTCGCACACACTCCGGCCTCCCAGAATCGTTTGGTCCAGGCGCGCCAGGCCAATTCGCGCCCCGGTTCGCTTTCAGTAGTCGGTGCTCCGCACCTGGGGGGGAACTGTGGCCTCCGCGCCACCATTGTATTTTATATTTATTTGTATATGTGTTGTTTCATTTGTGGTTTCCGACATACGTTTTCCAGTCAGTCGATCAATACACAGTTACGTGTTATTATCTTTTGTAGGCGTTCCTACAGTTCAAACACCTTTGAATCGAAAACCACAATTAGTTTAGAGCTGAAATATGCCACATATCCCATAGATATATAAATCATTCACATATAAAATTTCGCATATATCAGATAAATGGAAGTGGGTTTACTTATTGAACGCCCCTCGTACTCTAGCGGTTAAATCGCCAATTGAGGACTGCGGTTCTTACAGGTTTATCATGTTATTTTGTTATATCATGTTATATCATTTGATAGAACGCAAAAATATCGTTCCAATGGTTGTCGTTAAATTGTCATAAATAGTATTTAACGCGGCGTCATTTATTGCTCAACATAGAATTTTGAAATTACCCTCACGGCACCAATATTTTTTTATGATCTCAATTGGTTTAACACTATTCGATTCAGCATTCTCTGAACCGGGGGTATCCATACCCCTTGGGGTTATGAGAACCAAAATCCGGGGGTATGGGATTCGATTTATGGGTCCTGGTATAAATTATTAATGGTTTATAAATAATAAAATTATAAATGATAGGATTGGTGATAGTTATTTGAACAGTCAAGAAAGTCTGGGTATTGGACCATATTCGATAATCCATAGGGGCATGGAGCCATAAAAAGGTTCAGAACCCCTGGTCTAAATCATTAGAAACATTATATTCACAAGCAATTTGTCAAAAGAAATTGCCAATAAAGCAGCCCTAAATTTGACAGCCGTCAATTGACGGCTTCGGTCCTTCTACGTAGTTAAATGATTAAATGTTAGATGCCTAAGTGACAGCTGCTACACGGGAAGAAGCCGAAACTTATGAACACACAGGTGTGCCCCGTGCAGCTCGCTGTCACCGCAGAACTGACCCTATCCACGCTATGGCGCCACAAGGACGTAAGACGTATTAGAGAGGGCCACCTCCCCAGAATGCATGACACAATACATGACTGGCATCTGGTACCATCATTTACTGCTGGGTGGACAGGGGCTGTGGATTATAGAATTCGCCCAATGAAATTCTGCTCCGCCGGGTTTCGAACCACTGACCTCCCGCTTGTGAGGCGGGTGTGCTAACAACTGCACACCCGCGTAAACGTAAATCACCAATCAGTTTAGGAAAATGTCGCTAAAAAACAGGTCTTAATTAACAGCCGTCAATTGATGGCTCCGGTCCTTCTAGGTAGTTCAGTTTTCCGGTCCTTCTAGTGTTGAAGGGGTATCGTTTCATTGCTCTGCCTTGTCTCTCCATCAGACCATATGGTGTCCCGGTCCATAAAAACAAAACCGATAATAACGCAGTAACAAAAAACAAAATCGAACAGCCACCAATCGTCCAAGACGACTCTGCTTATGACGGCTCTGCACTTCATGAAGTTCAATATATGGTAATAGGTGATTATTTATTGATGATTATTTGCGACGGATGTGATCTCGTTTTGATCAGTAGCATGTACAATACCTATGAAACATGCAACATTTATGTGCATACGTTATTACTGTTGCTTCTGGAGCGAATATAGTTACTTGATAACATTTTCCCTTGAACGTTTATTGGGCGCTCGCAATTTCATGTCAGGTGCAATAGTTCTTGCAACGTTGCAGAATATTGCACTCGGAAGCGTTTTTTGGGCAACAAATGACAGTCAGCCAACTAACCACACGCGCCAGCTTGCAACTGACATGCATACGTGACACACACATACATACACGTGAAATACACATTGTGACATACACACTGATTCTGTGTTTGTGTGTCTGTATGTGTGTGTGGTGGTCAGGAGGACGTGGTGGATTGTTCGTACGCTCGCGAGTGGATGACCGATTTTGAGTTGTTCGACGAGGCACTGCGCGCCGACTCGTCCTACTCCAACAACCTGGCCTTCTCGATGGCGCTCGTGCTGGATGAATTTTACAAGAATCTCCGGTGAATGTAGCAACCAACGCAATTCCCTGTGGAATTAGGTTTTATTCAACTAAATAGCAGCATGACAAAACAATCTTGCGCGAAGCAACAAAACGTACAACCTTGATAACCACAAAAGCGCCATAGATGTACATAGAACAAAATCGAAATATTATAAACGGCACAAAATACGACAATCACCCCACGTTGAAAATCAGATTACACAACAGATCGCAACACTTTCAGCAATCTCGAAGGTAATACAACGGAAACCACGCGCGTGACCAACGAAATAACAATAATGATAAGTGTGGCAACGTTGCATATCAAGAAGCATACGAACGAGGCAACAATATGACTGAATCACCAAGCAAATATGCATAAAGGCTCGATAGACAGTATCAGTGAAGATTTACGATAATAGCGAATGTAATCGCCAAACTTTCAAACGAGGTTTGTATGGACGATTGGATGGCCGTAAATGAAGACTCAGCTCGCAGATGTTCACATGAGGGTCTGCAACCGGTGTGGTCGGAGATGGTGATTCCGTAGATCGGTAGATTGTTCCGATTCAGGACTATTCAGATTGTTCCGCAGGGATCGGCAGATTCTCTTCATGAAGATCAGGCCCGACTGAGTTGTAGTCTGGCAGGGAACTTGCACCGTTGTCCCGAGGAAACGGAGCCAGGGCAACGGTAGACTCTCGACCGCTTAGCCGCTAACTGGACTTGGTATAAGTTTCAAGGTTCTACTTTGTCGACGAGGGGCTCGTGTTTCGAGTGCCCAATGTAGCGGCGCAAGTACACCGGTCCAGGACGGCAGCCATAACGGCAGGGAACAACCATTGGAGGATTTCTTCGGAAATTTGAAAAGACGTTCTTATGGTGTCGTATTCGTGCTTGTACACAATGATCGTATGACATGAAAACAGTCAGGTAGCAAATCTTCCCATATTGATGAGAAAGACGACGACTTTCAAGTGCCAGTCGGACAGTATTCCAAATAGAGGCGTCGTACCACCCGCATTGTGCGTTGCCATGCGGGTGATACAGAGACACATGTTTCAGTGTCACACCGCGATCACGCAGCAACGACATGAAACTTTCCGACATGAAGCATGAAACACGGTCAATATGCACAATTTCAGGAAGTTCAAGCAAAGTGAAAAGCTTTGACAAACATTTGATGGAAGAAGTTCGCAGCGTGACATATCACGTTAGCGCTAGACATATAAGACGGAAGACGTTAGCGTGACATATCACGTCACGTTCGTCTGAGTTAGCCTTTTCGCATGGAAATGCGAATGGAAAGCGGTAGAACGCATCGATAACTATGAGTTTCCGGTGACTGAGCGTGGTAGTGGACCCTTGAAGTTAATAGAGATGCGTTCGAATGGATATGTCGCTTTTGTAAGACATGAATCAGGTTTGTAAAAGCGAGGCTTGATTTTTGCCCATATTTTGCATTGATATGTCACGCTGCGAACTTCGTCCACAGAAAATGGCAGGTATTTGGAGTGTACGAAGTGGAGTAGTCTTTGAACACCAGGATGAAAGTGATAATGGTGCAGCTTGGAGATCGGCACCAGCCATCGTGAATCCGCAGTGTGGACGTGATAGTGCATCAGCGGATGCATTCTCTGTCAGATCGGTTGCAAATGTCAAATGAATATGCAGTAAGCTCGAGTCGCCAGCGTACAGTTTTTATCGTGCCTCACTTTACATTTTACTTTTGTATTTAGCATGTAACGCACTGCAGGTTGATCTGTGACGATCGTGAACTGACGGCAGGAGAGCTTCAGAGTCTCGCGATAATTGAAGCTGTTCGGCGAACAGCTTCAATTATCGCGTAGGCTTCTTTTCCAATGGTGTGATGGTTTATTTCAGAACGATTCAGCGAGCGCGGGAGAAATGCAACAGTGTCCTTTCTATAGCAAAGTCGCAGCTATTGTCCGCTCAGATGCATCGGTTTCTACAATGAACAATGAATCTACATTCTAATCAATGGTTATCAGGACAGACTCTGATATGTCCTTCAGTGAATCGAGTTTCAGTGACTTCCCGTGACAGAGGGAACGTAGCGTTGATGAGACCCTGCACTTTCGAAGAATACTTTTGTATCAATTTTGAGTAATGAGCAAACAATCCGATTAATATTTTGAGTGAGGTACGTCGGAACCGGAAGGTCTATCAAACCTTGCAGTCGACACGGGTCTGACCGCAGGATGCCGCTCTCGATGAGGTACCCAAGTGCATGTATGCGAGTTCGGGAGTTTGCACTTGCACTGACTTATTCACAATAAGCTTGTGTTTGACAGCTGCACCAAGAAAGCCAAACCCAATCACGTTCCTTCTGGGTGGAACCACACACAATTATTAAAGTATCATTGAGGTATGAAAATGTAAACTATGGTTAGATTTGATGACAGGATTCTCTGAAAGGCGGCCAATTGGTGGAATCTTTTTGAACTGTAGACCGTCACTTCCTCGGAACACAGTGTAAGGGCGGTTTTTTCCACAAATGGCAACTTGATCATAGGCGTCTTACAGTTCGATGACGTTGTAGTGTTTGTATTTGGCAATCGAGTTCACTACAACCTCGATACGAAGCAGAGGGTAGGCGTCCCGGTATTTATGTGTACGTATATCAAATGTGCGTGTGTGTGTGCGCGCAGATGCACCGGTGTATCGGCGCTAACTGGCGGTGGAATCGACCGGCTGCTCGAGTTGATCGCCGATGCCCGCGCCGAGTACCTCAGCGACTATCGGCCTGAGTACGAGCGACTGCTAGCCGAGCGCGACGCGGCCGAGGCGACGCGACGACAAGAACAGCTGCGACGGCAGGCGGCCGACGAGGACCACTCGGCCGGCGTCACGCTGACTTTGTCGTCGGAGAACGATGCCGACGAGAACGGCCATCGCGACAGCGAGGCAGAGTCAGGTGAGATGAGACAGTCGTGGGATGCTGCTCAATCTATGGCCCCACTGGTACTCTCACGTAGCATCGTAGACTCGTAGTCTCAGCGACACTCATTACTCATTATGATGATGATAATTAGTGGGCGCACCGGCCTTCTAGACCATATGGCGCCGCCTTACTCGTTGATAAAGTGTTACACGCTACGCAATGTGATCGAGTTTGCATGTTGGCCTGTTGGCATTATGTGGCACGCCCCGCTGTGCGTCAATCCATAGCCGGTGTATTCAAGTGGTATCATGTGTATAACGGAGCTAGCTTTGCTCACATCACACATCAAGTTGAGTGGGCACTACACACACGCATTACACACACCGGGATAAGTGTGAACTGATCTCTCGTGTTTGTTTTCTTAAAGGCGACGAAGACGCGCAGTCACTGCGGAACATGATCAACATTCAGAAACAACGTCAGAACAGTCGCGACAAACGATGATCCACATGGACGCCGCTGGCTTACGCTAGTCTCGCATGACGTTTTGTCTGTTAAAAAGCACATGATGAGTCAGATAATTATTATTCATAAACAATTGCATGTTTGCCTTTCGGCGACGTTGGTCGCAGCGTTGTTTAAAAATATAATCCAAATGCTTGCGTGGGTTGTCAGGAAACGGGCAGTCATTAAAAAAGTCACAGTCGAACACCAACACCACAGAGCGACACCAGGCCGCAAAATGACGAAACACCCGCGTTAAACAGCTTACGAAATATGTGGATATATGTTGGATACATATACAGAATTCCGACGCCACACAGAATGGTGCAGTCTGTACACAGAGTTTAAACTATGCGCACAAACACCCCAAATGACGCATAATCTGAACTATACGACAACCTCAACCACATGCTGCCTGCAGCTATTTAGTCATCAGATCGGCGAGCAGTTGTTGAACGTTTCCCGGCGTCTCGTCGTCGTCCTGTTCCTGCGCATCGGCGGTCCTAACATCACTGTCCTCTCCGTACTGTAGGCAATTGTCCAGCACGGCCGTCAACTCGTTCAAGCTGTCCTCACTCTGACACACACACACACTCATATGCGCACTCGAACACTGAATATGGGCGGAAACCTTGTAGAAAGTGCCAAAATACAGCACAACCAAACAAACAATTTATTCGTGTGCGTGTGTGTGTGTATGTGTGTTACCTGTATGTTGAGCATGTGGAAGTGCACTAAGCCGTACTGTTCGACCACGCTGCCGATGGCGGCCGTGAGACGGCGATGGCGCGTGTGCCAGTCCCCCTGCGACATGGGGTACGACTGCGGCCCATCGTCCAACAACTCGCTCATGTTCACCTCGCGAAACCTGCATACAAGTCCCCCACAAAAAACTAATGAGCAAACAGGAAAATTGGAGGAATCAATTAAGAGCTCGCAATGTGGATGAAACATTTTTGGGCAATCGACAAATTAGGACATACCTGCGAGGGCACAACTCGTTCGTTCGTTATTTGTGTTTATGGGGCGCACCGTTCTCTGGGATCATACGGCACCTCCCAGTCCATTTAAAGCTAAACTACCTTCAAATCATGGACATGAAGAATGGAACGATGAAATAAATGTGATGGTGAACGAAATGGACGTGAATGTCAATGAATTAAACTCAATAAATAATTATAAAAGGCAAAAGCCGTGAAAACTCAAAAAGGCGGCCATCAATGACCACCGACTGTTCCTCTTCAAGAACCTCGTCAATAGTCTGAACAGATCCAACGTTGACGTGCCTCTGAGAATGATGGACATTCCACCAGGATGTGACGCACGGAGAGATGTGCAATAGATGCGCTGCACGTGGGTTCAGGTTGTCCGAGTAGAAGATGGCGATGCGTGTCCTACGTGTGACCCACACGTAAATGACAGAGCGTCACTTCCTCGGACCTCTTCCGGCGACAAGAGCACATCCAATGTCCGATTTCGGGCTTCACTGCTTTTAATTTGTCATAACCACATTCGTCCCAGGAGAGCTGCCAGCGAGAGCCTTCATACGCTTGCCCTGGTGGTGGATGTTGTTAAGAGAGATAAAAATCCTCTTTATAAGAGGATCCAGTATAAGATGTATAAGATGTCTGTATCCTCTGTATACGAGAATCTGTATCTGTGTCCTCGTAAGATGGCATTTTAAAGCACTAAGCGAGTCCGATAAAACTGAAAACAATGAAAATGAAGATGAGCGCATAAAAACCAGGGCAAGCAGGATAACGTGAAGTTGAACCCTGTAAATGGAGGCGATCGGTGGCAGTGTGCTCGAGCAGCACGTGTATCTACTTACTAACACAACCCACACCGCTGGCCGACTTAGATCCATCAGTGTACACGGCAGTATACTAACCGTAAGAATGAATTCGCTCCAGTGTGTTTGAGCGAAGCACACTGGCCACTGTACGGTGTTTCGGCAGTGCTGCTAGCGAGACGTCGACCTGGGGTGTGACCAATTCCCAGGGTGACTCCGCCGTGTATTCTTGTCTGAAGACGTCATTAGCACCCATCCCGAATGACTCCAGCAGTGCCTTCATGTTGCTGCAAAACAGCACAGAACACTGAGGTCCTGGAAGGTGTTGCTTCTCAGGCACATGCTGGGAAAATACCACGTCATACGCGGGGTTTGCATGGGTGCTTGTCAGCTTGCAAGAATAAAGCATGCCCAGCTCTTGACGACGGAGCGCTAGCGGAGCCTCATCAGCCTCAACAAGGAGACTGATGATTGGCGACGTGCGAAACGCGCCGGTGGCAATGCGTATCCCTGCGTGGTGTACGACATTCAAACGGCTTTTTGCTGATTCCCAAGCCAGATTATATACGATGCTTGCGTAATCTAGACGCGACCTGACTAACGAACGGTACAGAAGAAGGGACTGTCGATCTGCTCCATACCGCGGGAAACAGTCTTCAGCACATTCAGTGCCTTTAGACATGTGGTTCTCAGCTGTGAAATATGGTCGGTGTAGGTCAAGCGCGAGTCGTACGTGACCCCTAAAAACCGAACCGTGCGTTGGAATGAGACAGCACTACCGTACATTTCCACTTCCATGTCAGGGCAGGCACCTCGTCGGCGGCAGAAGTGTATACCGACCGTTTTGGACGTCGAGAAGCGGCAGCCGTTACGCGTTCCCCAAGTCTCTATTTTATTCACCGCCAGCTGCAGTTGACGCTGGACAGCAACAGTGCTGCGGGAAGAACACCATACGGCGAATTCGTCCACAAACAGAGACCGTCCAATCGAGGGAGGCAAATGATTGTCAATGTCGTTGATCATTATGGCAAAAAGGGCCACGGTGAGCACACTACCCTGTGGAACGCCTGCCTGATCGAACGGACGAGACAGAGTTCGCCACACGCACACAGAATGTGCGGTGCAAAAGGAAATTGTGTACGAACCTCCCCATGATGCCTCTGACACCACAGCGATGCAGTTTGCGAAGAATTCCATGTCGCCATGTGGTGTCATATAACTTTTCGATGTCAAAGAATATCGCCACGACGTGGTGACCTCGCGTGAAACTTTCACGTACGCGAGAGTCGATGGTCACCAAGTGGTCTAACGTTGAGCGACCCTGGCGAAATCCGCACTGAACATCATTGAACAGTCGATCGCGTTCCAGAAACCATACCAGCCGTCTGCAAACCAGAGCAACATGTTTGCCACCGTGCATTCGTCAGCAACATGCTCCGGATTTATCACATCCACGCCACTGATCTTCAGAGAAGGCAGTGGAGTGGGACGGTACTTCCCAGAGATGCGCTTTATACGGTCCCATAAGGTGGATATAGGACAATGCCGATTAATGCTGGACACAGGACACCCACGAGGCCCATTTCGCCTCGCGAAAGGTCCATCGAGCTTTTACGCGAGCGTGGCGGAAGCACAGCATGTTTGCCACCGTGCTGTTGCGCCGGAAGCGACCGCAGCAAACGACGTCGCTCTCGTAACGCCGCAGAACACGCGTCTGTCCACCAAGGAACAGGACGCCGTCGGGGACGCGATGCCGCACGCGGAATGCTGTTTGGCACAGGTGACAATGGCCTCAGTAAAATCTTCGACGCTGGGTCGAAGTGTGGGGTTGCCCATGGCATCCAGTGTCAAGCAATCATAGCGGACCCAATCAGCTCGATTGAAATTCCATCTCGGTGGTCGTGTTCCCAACCTAGGTACCTCATTGAGACAGATCCATATAGGGAAGTGGTCACTCCCATACAGACTGTTCTCAACGGTCCAGCTCGTGGATGCCTGTAGACTGGGACTGCACAGACTGAGATCCAGAGCGGACATGCTTCCCGATGGCATGGTGCAATGCGTATATGTGCCTGTGTTTAAAATAACTATGTCTAAAACAGTTAAAATATCCTCCATAATAAAACCACGGCTACAATATGCATAACAACCCCAAAAAGGACAGTGAGCATTAAAATCGCCCAAAACATAAAAAGGGGGTGAAAGTGAATCAATTAAAAACTCGACGTCAACCCTTGGGAACGGGCGACCAGGCGGCAGGTACAATGAGCACACACTCACCTCCCTACCACCCAGCCAGCACCGAACCGCAACCACCTGCAAATCTGACTGAATATGCAGGCGGCGACAGGGTACACTGGTGCGAACAGCCAGCATAACCCCGCCATGGGCTATAGTCGAGCTGGGATTATCATATATAAAAACATAGACATCCTGAATAATAAAATACGAAGTTAAAAACTCCTGTATTGATATGACTCCTGTATGAAGTCTCCTGTATTGATAAAATCGATGGTTGTCGTGAGTGTAAAATATGCAGTGAATCATTAACATTCGGCCTAATACCTCTAATATTCCATTGTAAAATAGACATAAGAATAAATATAATACAATAAAATATAAATAAATACTCCCGTTAAAAAGGCACATATACACTAAAAACCAGGTAGCACAGGTACATAATCGCATCGCTTGGTCGATCGTCCTCTCTCAACGTCAGGTGGGGACCCATTTGGAGAGGCCGAGAGCTTCCGCTTAGAGGAACACTCTATCTTCATGTCAGTGGTGGGAATCACTCTGTCGTGGGCGGAAGGCGGTGCGCTAGCAATCGCCGAGCGAGAAGCAGGCCCCGCGCTCGCTTTGTGACCGGGAGATGATCGCCGGTCACTCCTCGGCGAGGCTGACTTGACTGAACGGCGGCTTTTGTGTTAAACCACCGTCCAGTCTCCGGAATTCCTACGGCTCGGAGTCGACCGCTCTGCTGGCTTGGAAGTCTGCTGAGCGGCCGGTTTTTTGCCGCCCTGACTAACCGGCATCGCTACCGATTTGCCAGCACGGCCCGTCGGCCGGTTGACCGGCCGATCGGCGACCCGCTGAGGTCGCCGCTCAGTAGCCTTTTCAGGCTGCTGGGGAGCGGCCACCTTGGACCGATGGGTTGCGGCCGTTTGGGGCCGCTTGGTCGCGGACGCATGGGACCGCTGAGGTGCGGCCGTTGGCGACCGCGACACGGCAGTCTCCTCAGGCCGCCGATCAACCGGTGTAGATTCTATTTGACGGCTGTCAGCCTCAGGTACGACCAGCTTGAGACCCATTCGTCCAGACGGCTTGAGAAAGTCGCCAACTGTCAGCTTCTCGAGAAACGAGTCGACAGACTGTGGAGGTTGAGCTGACAGTTTGACCGTGCCGGCAAAGGACGGGCCCGACGGATTCGAGCTGCGGTGCACAGCACGCGCCTCGCCGAAACTGCAGCGCTGGGCAGCGCGAATGGCCGAAACCTCCTTCTCCTTCAGCCATTCCGGGCAGTCACGCGACGAAGACGCATGACCGTTGCTCCTGCAATTGACACAGAAATAGTCTTCTTCGCAATCAGCAGCGGTGTGCCGTTCGGATGAGCAACGTCCATAGATCTCTGCACGGTTACAGCGGGAGCTCGTATGTCCGAAACGTTGGCACTTGTAGCACGTGACCTTGAGCAATACCGTTACTCTGTGCGTAGTGGGGCGAGGAAGTGACATGATTGAACTCGAAATTTTTGCAAATTGCTTGAAATCGTAACTTCCAAATTGAGGTCCATTGTCGCTGTTAAGTGTTTGCGGTGATCCTTGTTCAGCGAACAATTTTGCCAATTGATTGATCACGTGTCTGCTCGTTGTACCTTCGATTAGACGATTCACAAATGGGTAATTCGAGTAGTGATCCACAGCAAGCATATAGTCAGCACCTTTGTACTGAAACAATTCAACACTGACCTCCACCCACGGTGCAGAAGGAATCGGGTGCTGATGTTCCTCCAAAATAGCGGCAGCACTAGTGCAAGGACGAACCTGTTGGCAGTGAATACACTCTGCCACGCGCCTTTTAATGTCCCTGCGGATGGTGGGCCAAAACACGGTGTCCCTGGACCTCATACTCATCTTTACTACACCTTGATGGCCTTCGTGAATCCTATTAAGATACCACGGTCGTAGTGACACAGGGATGGCAACGGCTTCTCCATTAAGCACAAGTCCGTCATCAATGATAAGAGTATCGCACACACTCCAGTAAGGTCGAATCAACGGAGATATCTCTTGTATGCGCCTTGGACAACCAGCACAAATAGTGCGCCACAACAGCATGAGCTCTTCGTCGGTCTTCGTTTCTTGACGCAGCTCTTCCATGCGTGACGGTGAAAAAGCCACCAGACTGAGGCGCACATCTAGGGAAATCGCGTCGCTGGATTTGCAACGCACGTTGGGGAGACGCGACAAAGCATCGGAGATCGTTAATGTTTTACCAGGTCGATGCTGGATTACGATATTGTAGTCGCTAATTCTCAAAAGCATCCGCTGCAAGCGAGCTGGATCTCGATATATTGGTTTGAGCATGATCATTTCCAATGGCTTATGGACGGAAATAACTATTGTTTCGCGACCATACAGATACACATGATTTTAAAAGGCGAATACAACCGCTAGCAGCTCTCGCTCAATGTTGTTGTAGCGTGTTTCTGCATCTGTCAAAGATTTGGAAGCACATTCTACAGGACCACCATCTTGCCACAGCACAGCACCCAATGCTATACCAGAAGCGTCAACTTCAACGACTAAAGGTTTTGTCGGGTCATAAATAGACAAAACAGCATCAGAACTCACAACCGACTTGAGAGTCTCGAAATCATCTGTGTGACACGTCAACCACTGAAATTCAACATCTGACTTCAAGAGCTGTCGCAGAGGATGAGTCTTCTCAGAAAAGTTTGGAATATATTTCGATAAATATGTAGAAATTCCCAGAAAAGATTGCAATTCGGACCGCGAGTTGGGCACACAGATACCCTTTAGAGCTTCCACCTTGCGTGGATCTGGTTTGCAACATTTCGCGGAGTACACATTGCCAAAAATATCACTTCTTCAACACCAATGCTACACTTTTCGGCGCTTAGTACAATCCCACATTCTTGTGCTCGTTTCATCAACTGAAATGAGCGTAAGTCATGCTCATCCTGGTTCTGGCCAAACACAACAGTATCATCTGCAATATTGATAACGCCAGTGAGACCTTGTAAAATTTGGTCCATTTTCAGCATAAAAATGTATTATGAAGCACAGATACCAAACGGTAGCCGTTTGAAACAGAACCTTCCCAAAGGGCTGTTGAAAGTTGTCAGTTTCTTCGAGTCCTCATCAAGTCTGATAGTCGAGTATCCCGACTCAACATCGAACTTAGAAAAAACAGTCGCTCCAGCGATAGCATGTTTTATTTCTTGGGTTGTAATAATACGATGATGCGGTCGTCTAATGGCCTTGTTGATATCTCGTGGATCCAAGCAAACTCGCAGTGTACCACTTGGTTTTCTTGTGACCGTAATGCTCGATACCCAATCGGTGGGCTCTTGCATGCTCAATGACATCTAAGTCTGCAGTCTTGTCTGTAGTGTTCTCTGTAGTTCAGCTTGCAATTCCTCTTGGACACTGATGGGACACTGTTGAGGGTTATGAACGCCAGGCGGGGCACCTGGGTTCACGTCCAAGTGGGCGATACCAGGCAAGCAACCCAGTCCCTGAGAAACATCCGGGAATTGTTCTATCAAATCATCAATGCCTGTAATTTTCTGCTGTTGACTGGCATAAACACTCTGATGAAACTTCACCATGCCCAGCTCCATACAGGCTGGCAATCCGATCAAAATTAGACCAGTGGTATTCAAAATGTGAAACTTCAGTCTTTCCCTCAAATGTACAATCAATGGTCAGAAATCCACATTGCTCTACTGGAATGCCACCGTAGACATGAATCTTCGTCTCATCTTGGTGAACATTAACAGTGTTGGGCATTCGATCTAAACACCGTTTCGGCAAAATGTTACCATCGGCTCCAGTATCAACCTTAGCCCTCAAGGTATGAATGCCTTTCATCCCTGGGACACTCGCGGATAAATCAACAAGCGCTTCTCTCTTGTGAAAGTTCCCCCTAAATTCCGTGTTACAAAACGTAATGTAGCGCCACCAGAATATACCGTCTTTTCAACAGTGTCATTCTTTGATCCACTGCCATGAACAGTGTGCAGTCGTCGAGAATCAAAGGATTGGCCGGTAGATTTGCATATGGAAGCAAAATCTCCGACCTTATTGCATTTGTAACAAGTGCTTTTCAATGCGGTGCATTGTTTCCAGCAGGCGCATGCGACTTTCCACAGCATTCCACATCTGAATTTAGCGATTTTGCTGTCGTTGCTAGTTCTACTAGAACCCTTTGACTCTGCCACAGCATTGTCAGTGTTGTAATCTGTCTGAAAAACAGCCATGTGTGCTCGATTAGCCTCGAATGCGCGTCCAATATCAACGGCCTCATTCAACATGAGTGATGAGCCCCTGGCCAATAACTTCTCCCGTATCTGAGTATGTACCTGTGCATGTATCAAAGTATCAATTGTTCCACAATTCGATCTTCTTTCATTCTGCTTTCAGGAGAGAACTGACATATATTTGCTGGTAAAACGAGTCGAGAAACAAAATCATCAATACTTTCTGAATCTCCCTGTTTGAGTGCTGAAAAATGGTACCTTGTAATTCTGAAATTGCATTTAGGAGCAAAATGGAATTTGAACCTTTCCAAAATTGTCTCAGGGTTTATCTTATCTTCCGCAATCATTTCGAAAGATTCGAAAAGATCCATACCTTTTGGCCCTAGCCACAGCATAAAAATGAGGCTTTTTTCATCAGTTTCTTGCGGTAACGGACCCTTGAAAACATGGTCATCATAAGACGTGAATTTTCTGAACGAGTTGGGTAAGTCAGCAGAATCCCAATCTAGAGACAGAATAGCAATGTCTGACATTTCGACCATAATGACGATACAAAAATCTCAACAATGAAGTAAACAAATATTTCCAACAAACAGAAAACCACGAGAAACGTTCAAAAATATTGCTCAAACCGGCAAATAATAGCAAAACCTGAAAAACTTCAAATAAGCGCATGAAATTTTTTTTACGCTGATATGTTGTTGGTGATTAATAAAGATCCAAAACCAACTCTGTATTGGGTTCACAAATAACGATTAAACTTTATACATTAAAATATACCCGAAACATTATGAAACAACCATGGCGTAGTACACACACCCCCACACCCCAAAGCTGCCACTTGGGACCAAGCGAAAATACAGGTGCCACCTATAGGACTTGAGTCACTCCGACGGTTCCATGAATTTGTCAATTTCTACAGACATTTCTTGGTGAACTTGAGTGACACGTGCGCACCTCTGCATCGTTTCACGAGGAAAGGAGTCGAATGGAAATGGACCGAAAAATGTCAACGTAGCTTCGACGAGGTCAAAAGAAAACTCAAACAGTGTCCGACGTTGATATTTCCCAGGTGGAAGGACTGTTTCTTAGCACAAATGCCAGCAAAAGTGGAATCGGTGGAATGCTTTCGCAGAAAGATGACAAAATATGTCTTGAGCCGATTTCGTAGTTTTCGTCGGGTCTTACCCCAGCTCAGTCGCGCCGGAGAATTGGAAGCTTGGGCGTTGGTAGGATCAGTCAGAAAATGGTGGTATATCCTCCAGGCAGTCACAAAAGTTGTGATTATAACTGACCATAACCCCCTTGTGTGGATGCGCCTACAGAAAGACTCAAGAAACAAGTTTGCTCGCTGGTTGATGGAGCTGGAGACATTGCCAAATTATGAGCTCGTTTACAAGAAGCGACGCGACAATTGTGCTGCGGATTTTCTGAGCAGGCTGCCGTCTGCTCTCAACTTCAACATCCATGATGAAAGCGAGTATATTGAGAGACACATTTATCAAATTTCTGATGACAACGAGTGTAGTCAGACTGAATGGTGTCGTAGGCAATCGTCAGACCCATATTTATCTGAAGCCAAGCACCATTTAGAACAGAACAGCTGTGTGTCTACAGGACCTCTACGAAGGCTTGCCCACCTAAGATTGAAAGACCAAGGAGTGAAGGAGTGATATCAAAGAGCGGCCGAATCGTTGTTCCCGAGAAAAGGCAACGACTAGTAGTTATGGATATTCATAGACAGGGACACTTTGGCATGAAAAAAACGTTGGAAACAGCAAAGAGATTATTTTGAAGCTATGGAGAAGAAGGTTCAAAACGCGTGTCAAGGATGTGTTATATGCGCCAAAAACAAACGATCATGTCAATCGAAGGTGTCTTTGAACACGCAAATTATCGAGGTATCCGAGCCTAGACAAGCAATAGCCTTGGACATAGCTAAACTTCCCTGGAGCGATGAAGGGTTTCGATATATTTTAGTTATTATTGATGTTTGCCAAGCATGTAGAGGTAGTTCCGATGAAGGATCAGAGCGCAGAGGCGGTTGTGTTGGCGGTTTGGTCAGAATGGGTATGTCGACATGGATGCCCCAGCATCATCCTGTCTGATCAAGAGGGTAACGTGGATGGCGTACTCATCAGGGAACTGTGCAAAGTGCTCCAGATCGAAAAGCGCCATTCAAGCCCTTACCACACACAAGGAGATGGTTTGGCTGAAAGACCAATACAGATCTTACGCTGTATGCTGGCGGAAAAGAACAAGAGAGTAAATGAGTGGCCTTCGTTGCTCATAGAAGTCGCATTTTTCGTGAATAACGAAAGCAATACGTCGACATGTCATAGCCCTAATAAGGTTATGTTTAGAGTGAATTAGCGTAGTTCACGTGTAGTAGTAGTCGATGAAAATGCCCCAAAGGATTTTGACGATTGGCTACAGGAGACTGAATCAACACGTAGGATTATATGCGGAGATGTGGTTCGGCACTCTGAGAAAGCAAGGCACCAGTACAAACGGTATTATGATAAAGGAAAAGTTGACCCGCAACATCGTAATATCCGAAAATGCGATTGGGTTTGCACCAAACAGGAAGCTCGTGGTAGTCTTCACCCGGTTTTCAGTGGGCCATTTAGAGTGGAAGACGTCAGAGGTGCAAATGTGTTCGTACAACCGAGCAGCGGAGATGGCCGGAGCATGCATGGTGTACATCTTGATCGCTGTAAACTAGTCGTCTCCACTGACGATACGCCGACACCTAACAGCAATTTATCAGATGAGTCCGCGTAGTATCGTGACCAGACTTCAAGGGAGGTCAACGGCGGACCAACGGATAACGGCATGTCAGCGAGTGGAGTAAGTGATGAAGCAGTCACGGAGATTGAACGTTCTGAGAGTGAGTACGCCAATGACAGGCATGATAATGGATGTATCGACCCATTGCGCTTCCTACCAAGGTAATCACTGTCGGGGCGCACTATATACCGGAATCCCCGCTATGGTCATCCAAATTCGGAGGGGAATGTGATGTGAAGACTTTGTGGCGTTTGTTGCGCATACTGGGCGTATTGAGTAGTTACATCGTGTTGTTGTTTGGTACGTGTGTTCAGTTCATTTCTATGTATTATTTAATCTTGTTTGCAATGTGAACAAGGCTAATTTAGCTTTCTACGATTGTATTATTTTATTGTATTATTTAATACGATTGTATTATTTTATTTTATTATTTAATACGATTGTATTAAGTATCTTTTTAGTATTAAGTATCTTTTTAGTATTAAGTATTCGTTTTTTTCTTCAGAGTCGTCAATACACTTATGATAGAAGCATACTTCTGCCTTTTTAAAGCATTTGATTAGACTTAGTTTGAAACTGCTCAGATTATTCCGAGAAGAGATCATTCAACACATTGCATGCTACCGCTGTAGCAGAGGAAGAAAGCAGCGCTGGAATCGTTCTGTTCTGCAGCGAATTGGCGCCGCACACTTGAGCAATAAGAAGCCTTGAGAAGCATACTTAGAAGGCTTACAACATTAGCAGTGCATGTGTCTACCAACATTAGCAGATAGAAGAAATCGAGGCGAATTGATTATATATACGAGCCTCGTACATGCCTAAAAACGGATACAAAACACAAAATTACTTCGGTCTCCAAGAACGTAGAATGAAGATGAATGCACAAAAACATAGCATCACCAGCAGGGCAATTGATGATTGGAACAAGTTATCAAATGAAATTGTCAACCAGACCACGACACAGATGTTTAAACAAAAGTATGACATTTGGAAGGCAAGAATCAGGAGCCTGACTCATTTCTGCAGAGACAACTCGGTGACAACACAAATAACTTGATGTTGGTATTATAGGCGTAAAAACCAAAGGAAAACAATGAGAAGCACCAATCTAGGACGGAACGAACGGCAATCGACGGAATCACATGGGCTAGCGTTAAAAACTGGGCAAACTATTCTGAAGACAATCGGGCCACTCTGGATACGTCAAAACAGGACATGTCATGTATCGCTGGTTGAGAAACCTCTCACTTGGTTAATGTACAATATCATACTATACAATACTCCATTGACCATGGCACGCACATTTTAGACGCCACATTTTAATGAGTTCACGAAATATCAAAAATGAAATTGATTGAAATTAGGTATTCAATTACTTGACACCAAGATTGAATTATTTCACAATGATATTGGCTCAGAAAAAAACCTAACAAAAAATAAAATAAACAAGAAAATTAAACAAATCCGTGCAGAATCAATTAGGAAGAGAGCGAGATTGCAGAAAATGGTTGCAAAGCAACAGCTCACTTGTCAATATGACGCCGCGACTCGGTATCGAGCAGGTCGGTTTTGGTGATGACGTTCACGTGCGCAGTGTCCAGTCGCACCATCACCGACAACGCCGCCATTGTCGCCGAGACAAACTTGGCGCGATCGACGAGAAAACACGCGTCAACCAGAAACACGCCACACACGCGGAAATTCAGCGACTGTACACACACATAAACACACGCACACACACGCACACATATATATATATATATATATATATATATATATATATATATATATATATTTATTTATACTAGCATTAAAACCCGCCCGTTGTGCGGAACAATTCATAAAAATATTGCAAATTAAAAAATAAAAAGGCAAACCCATAAAAACCTTAATCAATTGAAAAGTCTAAATTTCATTATGTTTAATTTTATTTTACAAAATATTTTCACTCAGCCCGCCTCATATTTAAACCCGCCTGACGTGCGGAATAATTCAGAACTCGAACACCATCCGTTCTGGTTCTTGAAGTCAAATCCATTAGTTTTGTATATGAATTCATTCTACACGGTGAAATTGAACGTTTTATTGCTGCCCGCGGGATATTTTTATTTCATAAAAATGAGCCTTCGTTTGCGTTTGAAGCCCCTCATCTATACCATTGAACCCGCGCAATTATGTCACCTCATATTCAAGCATACATACACAGACAGACGGATAATTTCTTTTATCTATAATAATAAAGCTCAACGTACGTATGTGAGTGTGTGTGCAGAACGGCACATTGGTGTATATATATTGGTGTGTGCGTCTGTGTGTCGATATGCCATGACTCACGTGCATTGCAGCGAGCGTTTGCAGCGAGCGTTTGCAAATGCCCAGTGGCGTGCAGAGTGCGTAGTAAAACAGAGTGTTTAAATAAGTACATTGTCGTGCATGTGCGTGTTCCACAGGCGTTTTTAGAGTGGATATGTGTAGCTTACCAATATTGTAATAGTAATTAACATTTATTTTTCTACTGGTGTTTGTTTTTCACCATTATTCTACACACTGCGCCATTCAGTTGAGCGATTGCTAGAAACGCCCATGCGAGATTGCCACCTCAGGCACACACACACTCACATACACACTGACATACATGCACACACACACACATACACACTGACATAGATGCACACACACACACACATACACATACATATGCACAAAAAAAAAAAAAAAAAAAAAATACACATACAGGTACACGTACACACACACACACACATACATTCACAGTGTACAGAACGGCACACTGATGTATATATTGGTGTGTGTGTCTGTGTGTCGATATACCATGACTCACGTGCATTGCAGCGAGCGTTTGCAAATGCACAGTGGCGTGCAGAGTGCGTAGTAAAACGGAGTGTTTAATTAAGTACATCGTCGTGCATGTGCGTGTTCCAGAAGCGTTTTTCAAGTGTATATGTGTAGCTTACCAATATTGTAATTGTAATTATCATATATTTTTCTATTGGTGTTTGTTTTTTACCTTTATTCTACACACTTTTGTCATTCAGTTGAGCGATTGCTAGAAACTTCCCTGCCAGATTGCCACCACATCTTTTCTGCGAACTGTTCTTGCATAATTTTGCAATTCTTCCCAGGAATTGCACACACGATACCGTTTTGCATTTTGTATTGGTATGTGTGTCCGTGTGCCGGAATTCTATGAACGAACACGTGTGCAGCCAGTGTTTGTATGCGTGTGCGTCTGTATGTGCGATGCGAACTTATATAATGTCGTGCACACGGATTGTGCAACATTTTGATGATCAGACGGCGATTCTGTCGCAGGCTGGTTAAACATACCAGAACCATAATACCAATATTCGCGTGCCTTTGGCACTAATAGTTGAAGCGCGTATCCGACTCAATGTGAGTATGAACACTTGAATTTTATATGCCTACACTACTTATTGAATTATATGTGGTTACACTTGTTATTTTCGAGACGCACGTAGTGCGGATCTACTAGCGACCATAACCGCACGAAGTGCGGAACTTGTCGCTAGTATATACATAAAAGAAATATATATATATATATATATATATATACTAGCATTAAAACCCGCCCATTGTGCGGAGCAATTCATAACATGAAGTTCATATTCAATTAATAAGAAATATGGAAAATTAAAAATGAAGTAGGGTACACTCATAAAAATTTAATAAATAATTTAATAATTCATCAAGTTTAATTATTTTTATTTCGACAAAATATTTCCCCTCAGTCTGCCTTAGTAATTTTTACACCCGCCCGTCGTGCTTAATAATTCAGAACTCGAACACGATCCGTTCTGGATCTTGAAGTCAAATCCATTGATTTTGTGTATGGATTAATTTTACAGGGAAAATTGAACGTTCTATTGTCTATAGTTGCTGCCCGCGGAGCATTTTTATTTATAAAAAAAAACTCATAAAATGAACCATTTAAAAAAATGAACTAAAAATGAAAACACTTTTTTTAAACCCACCCGTCGTGCGGAACAATTCATACAATAAAATTCATATTAAATCTATAAAATATAATGAATACAAATTTAAAAAAAATGTAACCTATAAATATCTTGACCAAAAGAAAAGTCAAAATGTGAATATTTTTGTTTTTATTTTGACAAATATTATCCCTCAACCCTACTGATATATAAATCTGCCCGTCGTGTGGTATAATTCAGAACACAAACACGAAACAAACATTGAATGATGATGAAATCTTTTCATCAGAATATTTCTAAACTATATTTATTACTTAACATCCTTCCCCAACATCATTTGCTTAAGTACTATTTTACTTTTACCGCTATAATATTTATTGCTAAAATTTATATATGTGCCGCTATCATTAAAACCCAATATAACCTGAGTCAAACCTAACCAACCCAACCCAACCATTCAATCTTGACCGCACTCAGCCTAGTCTGAGGTGATTGAACTTATTAGTTTGTGATCACAAAATATACTGATTGGATCATAATTTGTAATCAGAAGACTGAGATTATCTACCCCAGGGGTCCCAAAAACGCGGCCCACCAATACTTTTCTCTCAACCCGCCAATATAGTATCGGAACCAGACTGTAAGGCAGCTAAATTCACATTTGTTGCAAAATGCGATATATTTATGTTATATATTAATATATTGTTATATATTAATATATTAATATATATATTAATATATATGTACACCATTAAATATTATTATATTAATATATATGTACACCATATATTAATATATATGTGCACCATTTAAGTCACATTTACATTAGTGAGTCTGGATCTTGAAGTCAAGCCCGTGAGTTTTGTATATGGATTCATTCCACACGGTAAAATTGAATGTTTGAACCCACCCGTCGTGCGGAACAATTAATAAAACAAAAGTAATACATATTTAAATGCAAACAGCCAGTCTAATAGAAAACTCTGAATTGTAAAATCTATACCAATAGAAAATTCCTATTCTGAATTTGCATATTCTTATTCTAATAATTGACGACATATTATTCAGTCAACCCGCCTCATACTTAAGCCCGCCCGTCGTCAGGAATAATTTTGAAATGTTAACACAAAATAACAATGATTTTTTAGTATATAAATCAATTTTTTCCATAATATTATCTCATAACTCCCGGTTAATGCTTCCACTAATGCATCATATTCATACAGTTGATATTTTTTGGATTGCACCGATATAACAGCCCTTGATATTACAGCCGATATTATATTATGCAATCTATATTCTGCTCCATATTATTCCTAATACATATATCCTCAGATCGCAAAATATATTTAAAGGTTCACATCATTCTCCACCATCATTTGCTTAAGAGCTATTCTACTTTTATCGCTAGAATATTTACTGCTAGCAAAATATAATATACCTCGCTATAATTTAAACCCACTCTTTATAGATCCATTTAAGCCCGCCCGTCGTGCGGAACAGTTCATAAAATATAATTAATATTCAATTCATAAAAAATTAGTGCAAATTGAGAAAGAAAAATAAACCCATAGGAAACTTTTAGACAATATAAAAGTCTAAAATTGTCAAATTGTTGTTGCTGTTTATTGAATCATATTTATTGTTGTTGTTTATTGAATCATATTTATTGGTGTTGTTGTTTATTGAATCATATTTATTTGTGTTGTTGTTACTTATTGAATCATATTTATTGTTCATGATTGTTATTTATTACTTATTTATTAATATTTATTCTTATTTATTGATGGATGTTATTTACTGAATCACATATTTATTGTTGATTGTTAGTATTTATTGAGGAACGTGGGGGGAGTGGCATTATGGATTGTTATCGAATGATGGTTTATTATTTATTGTTATTTATTTATTATTTTCTTTCCAACTCTCTTTCTAAACTTTTTTCTTTTCGAACTCTCTTTCTCTCTGAATCTTTTGGGCGCTTCCGGTACATGGGGCCACCTTAGGGTGGTAATAGTGCTTGCACTCTTCCCATGCTACTGGATTTGCCTTTAATTAATAATAATAATAAATGTGAAATTTATGTTTCAATTTAGAAAACATGTTTTTCCACAACCCGCCTCATATTTAAAGCTGCCCGTCGTGCGAATAATTCAGAACTCAAACGCGAAAGAAACACAAAGAAAATTTATGTAAAACGACCAATAGAAAAAGTCAAATTAGTAAATTCTTGTTTTAATTATTGACGAAGTTTTTTCCCTCAACACTGCTGAAATTCACACCCGTCCTTCGTGTGTAGTAATTCAGAAGTGTAGCACTGTCAAAACAATGCAACTTTCTGTCATCTCTATAATTCCAGGTTAATGCTTCCGCTAAAACAGCATATGCATATAGTTGGCATTACCTGATATTGCCGCCCATATCCTTACGCAACTTATGCTTATGCAACTTAAAATTAAACCAATTAAATTACACAGTTAAATTCAGTAAATTACTTTGTTCCCAGTACCCGCCCGTCGTGCGGAACAATTCATGTGTAAATAATGAGGACAATAAAGCCTTTCTATTCAGTATAGTGTAGCATTAATTAAACTGTACCCAATAAAACCACACCATCCATGCTTGGAGCTAATATGATGCATTCTTAATTGTGATTGGGCTTCAGTGAAATTTAATCGGTGTATATTCCTGTGTAATCGCAAGTGCGCATAATAGCTGACAAATTGGCAATATGTCCTTTTGACTTTACACCGCCGTAACTTCCTTCCAATATATTTTGGAAAATTACAAATTATACCGTATTGTAGAAAACAACATTTCTAGCACGATGGTATAATTTATTTTTATGTATAACAAATAGTTACTGAGAAATAGTAGAAAAATGAATTAATTTTAGTCAACTGGTGTTCAAGTGTAATTTGGGATGTATTTGAGAATTTTGCCAATTTTACACGTTTTTTGTATCATTTGTGAGTATAAATTATAGCTTATCTTGTAGAACACAAAATTCTCTACACAGTAGTATATTTCTGTGTAATCGCAAGTGCGTAAATTGTGATTGGACTTCAGCGAAATTAAATCAGTGTAGATTCATGTGTAATCGCATAGATTCACACCATCCATGCTTGGAGCTAATATGATGCATTCTTAATTGTGATTGGGCTTCAGTGAAATTTAATCGGTGTATATTCCTGTGTAATCGCAAGTGCGCATAATAGCTGTCAAATTGGCAACATGACATTTTGACTTTACACCGCCGTAACTTCCTTCAGATACACTTTGGAAAATTACAAATTATACCATCCTGTAGAAAACAAGATTTCTAGCACGATGGTATAATTTATTTTTGTGTGTAACAAATAGTTACTGAGAAATAGTAGAAAAATGAAAAAAAAATTAGTCGCCCGGTGTTCAAGTGTAATTTTGGATGTATTTGAGAATTTTGCCAATTTTACACGTTTTTTGTATCATTTGTGGGTATAAATTATAGCGTATCTTGTAGAACACAAAATTATCTACACAGTAGTATATTCCTGTGTAATCGCAAGTGCGCATAATAGCTGTCAAATTGGCAATATGTCCTTTTGACTTTACACCGCCGTAACTTACTTCAGATATACTTTGGAAAATTACAAATTATACCGTATTGTAGAAAACAACATTTCTAGCACGATGGTATAATTTATTTTTATGTATAACAAATAGTTACTGAGAAATAGTAGAAAAATGAATTAATTTTAGTCACCTGGTGTTCAAGTGTAATTTGGGATGTATTTGAGAATTTTGCCAATTTTACGTTTTTTGTATCATTTGTGGGTATAAATTATAGCTTATCTTGTAGAACACAAAATTATCTACACAATAGTATAATTTTTATAGCTGTACCATTGCTGGTTTATGAGGAATAGATAGCGGAATATTGACCAAGATATTCACGTTTTTTTTGCTAATTTTGCCTTTTTGACTTTGTCATTTACACTTCACACCGCCGTAACTTTTTTAATACACTTTGGATAATTAAAAATTATACCGAGTTGTAGAAAACAAAATTCCCAGCATGATGGTACTATTTATTTAGATGTGTGATAATTAGTTTTTGATAAATAAAGAAAAAAGTATAGAAAATCGGACGCGTGGAGTTTAAATAAAATTTTGAATGTAGATAGAATTTTTTTCCATTTTACATGTTTTAAATTCAATTTTTGGGTATTAATTGTAGTTTGTTGAGTAGAACAGAAAATTTTCTACATAGTGGTATAATTTGTATAGTTGCACCATTGCTGGTTTCGGAGGAGTAGTCTTCAGAATATTGACAAAAATGTTCGCATTTTTCAGGGTTCATTTTGTCTTTTCACCGCTATAACTTTTTTCGGTTTAATTTTTAAAATTTAAAATTTAGTCTAAAGTGTAGACAAGAAAATTTCCAACGTGATGGTATAAATTGTTAGCGGGTACGCCAAGTGGTGGCCGAGTATCAGCTGATAGAAAATGGACCAAGGAGGGTGGGACACACAGACACACACACACACACACACACACACACACACACACACACACACACACACACACACACACAGAGGATCTCTTTTAAATATATAGACTAGCATTAAAACCCGCCCGTTGTGCGGAGCAATTCATAACATGAAATAAAATATTCAATTCATAAAAAATAGGGAAAATTAAAAATGAAATAGGGTACTCTCATAAAAATATTAATCATTATTATTATTATTATTATAAATTCTAAGTTTAATTATTTTTATTTCGACAAAATATTTCCCCTCAGTCCGCCTTGGTCATTTTTACACCCGCCCGTCGTGCTGAATAATTCAGAACTCGAACACGATCCGTTCTGGATCTTGAAGCCAAATCCATTGGTTTTGTGCATGGATTAATTCTACAGGGGAAATTGAACGTTCTATTGTCTATAGCTGCTGCCCGCGGATCATTTATATTTAGAAAGAAATTACCTTTTTTCAAATGAACCATTTGAAAAATGAACTAAAAAATGGAAACACTTTTTCTAAACCCGCCCGTCGTGCGGAACAATTCATACAATGAAATTCATAATAAATGCATAAAATATAATGAATGCAAATTGAAAAGCAAGAAATGAAACCTATAAATATCTTAACCAACAGAAAAGTCTAAATGTGAATAGTTTTGTTTATTATGACAAATATTATCCCTCAACCCGCTTTATATATAAATCTGCCCGTCGTTTGGTATAATTCAGAACACAACAAACACGAACACGAAAACGAAACAAACAATGAAAGATGATGAAATATTTTCATCAGAATGTTTCCAAACTATACTTATTACTTAACATGATTCCCCAACATTATTTGCTCAAGCACTATCTTACTTTCACCGCTCTAATATTTATTGCTAAAATTTATATATTTTCCGCTATCATTAAAACCCAATATAACCTGAGTCAAACCTACCCAACCCAACCCAACCATTCAATCTTGACCGCACTCAGCCTAGTCTGAGGTGATTCAACTCATTAGTTTGTGATCACAAAATAGATTGATTCGATCATAATTTGTAATCAGAAGACTGAGATTATCTAACCCAGGGGTTCCAAACACGCGGTCCACCAATACTTTTCTCTCAACCCGCCAATATAATATCGGAACCAAACTGTAAGGCAGCTAAACTCACATTTGTCGCATAATGCGATATATTTATACACCATTTAAGTCACATTTACATTAGTGAGTCTGGATCTTGAAGTCAAGCCCGTGAGTTTTGTATATGGATTCATTCCACACGGTAATTTTGAATGTTTGCACACACCCGTCGTGCGGAACAATTAATAAAACAAAGGTAATACATATTTAAATGCAAACAGCCAGTCTAATAGAAAACTCTAAATTGTAAAATCTATACCAATAGGAAATTACTGTTCTGAATTTGCATATTCTTATTCTAATAATTGACGGCATATTATTCAGTCAACCCGCCTCATACTTAAGCCCGCCTGTCGTCAGGGATAATTTCGAAATGTAAACACAAAATAACAATAAAAAAATTTAGTATATGTATGAACTTTTTTCCATAATATTATCTCATAATTCCCGGTTAATGCTTCCACTAATGCATCATATTCATACAGTTGTTATTTTTTGGATTACACCGATATTACAGCCCTTGATATTACAGCCGATATTATATTATGCAATCTATATTCTGCCACGTATTATTCCTAATACATATATCATCAGATCGCAAAATATATTTGAAGGTTCACATCATTCTCCACCATCATTAGCTCAAGAGCTATTCTACATTTATCGCTAGAATATTTACTGCTAGCAAAATATCATATACCTCTCTATCATTTAAACCCACTCTTTATAGATACATTTAAGCCCGCCCGTCGTGCGGAACAGTTAATAAAATATAATTAATATTCAATTCATAAAAAATTAGTGCAAATTGAAAAAGAAAAACAAACCCATAGAAAAGATTTAGCCAATATAAAAGTCTAAGTGTGAAATTTATGTTTCAATTTAGAAAACATGTTTTTCCACAACCCGCCTCATATTTAAAGCTGCCCGTCGTGCGGAATAATTCAGAACTCAAACACGAACAAATACAAAGAAAATCGATGAAAAACGACCAATAGAAAAAGTCAAATTTGTAAATTATTGTTTTAATTATTGACGATGTTTTTTCCCTCAACACTGCTCAAATTCACACCCGTCCTTCGTGTGTAGTAATTTAGAAGTGTAACACTATCAAACCAATGAAACTTTCTGTCATCTCTAAAATTCCGGATTAATGCTTCCGCTAAAACAGGAGCTAATATGATGCATTCTTAAGTGTGATTGGGCTTCAGTGAAATTTAATCGGTGTATATTCCTGTGTAATCGCAAGTGCGCATAATAGCTGTCAAATTGGCAATATGTCCTTTTGACTTTACACAGCCGTAACTTCCTTCAGATATACTTTGGAAAATAAAAATTATATCGTATTGTAGACAACAAGATTTCCAGCACAATAGTATAATTTATTTATATGTGTAACAAATAGTTACTGAGAAATAGTAGAAAAATGAATTAATTTTAGTCTCCCGGTGTTCAAGTGTAATTTTGGATGTATTTAAGAATTTTGCCAATTTTACACGTTTTTGTATCCTTTGTGGGTATAAATTATACCTTTTCTTGTAGAACACAAAATTATCTACACAATAGTATAATTTTTATAGCTGTACTATTGCTGGTGTATGAGGAATGGATAGTTGAATATTGACCAAAATATTCACGTTTTAGTGTGCTAATTTTGCCTTTTTGACTTTGTCATTTACACTTCACACCTAGTGATGCAAAAAAACCGTTTTTTTTGGTTGCGGTTTTTTTTTGCAAAAAAAACATGTTTTTTTTAGGTTTTTTTGTTTTTTTTTAGAATTAGCCCCAATTGTCATCGGATGTTAGATTTTAGTACATAGAAATGAGTTCAATTGATGTTTTGTACATCTTTACGTGTCTTATTTCAAAGATAATTTGATAATAGTATAAAAAACCAGAATATTTATCAAATATTAAATAATATTAAATACCTCAGGAGACTGTTTGAAAGTGCATCCGGGTCCGGTGGTTTAGGTTTTTTTCATTGAGAAAACCAATGTTTTTAAAGATGGTTATAATTATGTGGATATTTGAAATAATTTGTCAGCATAACAAAACAAATTCATTGAATAATCTTGTTTTTTTAAAAGAAACCATGTTTTTTATGAAAAAATGCAATGATGTTTTTCAAACTGGTTTTAAATTCGTTTTATTAATGTACAGGTCCAGAAAATGTTGGCAGCAGAACAAGACAAACTAATTGGTTGGTCAAGTGTTTTTTTGACAAACGTTCATTTAAACTAACGCTTTTTTAATGAAACAATGTTTTCTAAAACAGTATCTATGTAAGATAGATTTGATTGATGTACGTTCAAATAACTTTTGTATAGCAAGTAGCCTGCTGGTACGTATAAGCGCTGGTTAAACCACTTATTTTAAACTGTTCTTTAAAAACATGTTTTTTTCAAAATATATTTTTTGGAAAAACTGTTTTCGTAGATGTAGAAATTGGGAAACAAATTGGCGGCAGATCAAGGAAAGTTTAACCAAATTAACTGTTTTTTTTATTAGTAACCTGTTTTTAAAACTGGTTTTATGGATGATGGTTTCTTTGATGTAGTTATTTGTGTTCAAATACTTTTTTGTACATCAAATATATTTCCTCAGTTGTTTTTTTTCCTACACGAAATTTTTTTTCCGTTTTTCTGGTCCGTTGCCACTGCGACCCGCTTTTATTCGTAGTCTCATTAGGGACACTAAGTTTGTGTGCATATTGGTAGTATTTGTGTAAATATTTGCAGTGTTTGTACTCTTATATTTGCAAATAATTGATCTTCTGAATGAAATGATGAAACTTATTATAACCAACGTAATTAATTTCTGGCAGTAAAAAGTTAAGGTGTAAAAAATAAAATAAAATTATGCCACCTGTTTTTTTTTAAACAGTTTCACATTTTAGCATAAGAAACGGTTCTCAAACCCTGCTTTCTTACACAATGATTAACTCAATAATTGAATGCAAAACTGTACTGTACATAGAAGTGCCGCACAGTACCGTGCAAACAATGATATTAGGCCTTTCAGACACATTATAACAATTATATTGTGCATATTTAATGATAATTCAATTTGATAGGGTCACTAATAGCATGAATAACCCATGTGTTGATGAAAATAATTCATTTAACATCCCCAATATATCATTTCCATAATTTGAATTATTTGCATGACTCTTCAAAAAAAAACAAAAAGAACGTGTTTTTTTTGGTCGCGGTTTTTTTGGCAAAAAAAAAACGTTTTTTTTTTAAAAAAAACCGTCGGTTTTTTTAGGTCGCATCTCTATTCACACCGCCGTAACTTTTTTTAATACACTTTGGAAAATTAAAAATTATACCGTGTTGTAGCAAACAAAATTCCCAGCATGATGGTATTATTTATTTAGATGTGTGATAATTAGTTTTTGAGAAATAGAGAAAAAAGTATAGAAAATCGGACGCGTAGAGTTTAAATAAAATTTGAATGTAGATTGATTTTTTTCCATTTTACATGTTTTTTATTTTATTTTTGGGTATAAATTATAATTCGTTGAGCAGAACAGAAACTTTTCTACACATTGGTATAACTTGTATAGTTGTAACATTGCTGGTTTAGGAGGAGTAGTCTTCAGAAAATTGACCAAAATTTTCGCATTTTTCAGGGTTCATTTTGTCTTTTCACCGCTATAACTTTTTTTGGTTTCAATTTTCAAATTAAAAATTTATATTACAGTGTAGACAAGAAAATTTCCAACGTAATGGTATAAATTGTTAGCGGGTAGGCCAAGTGGTGGCCAAATAATAGCTGATACAAAATGGACCAAGGAGGGTTGGACAGACACACAGACACACACACAGAGGATCTCTGTTATATATATGGATATATATATATATATATATATATATATATATACCATCACGTTGGAAATTTTCTTGTCTACACTTTAGATTCAATTTTAAATTTCAAAAATGAAACCAAAAAAATTTATAGCGGTGAAAAGACAAAATGAACCCTGAAAAATGCGAAAATTTTGGTCAATTTTCTGAAGACTACTCCTCCTAAACCAGCAATGGTACAACTATACAAATTATACCACTGTGTAGAAAATTTTTTGTTCTACTCAACGAACTATAATTTATACCCAAAAATTAAATATAAAACATGTAAAATGGAAAAAAAATCAATCTACATTCAAAATTTTATTTAAACTCTACGCGTCCGATTTTCTATACGTTTTTCTCTATTTCTCAAATACTAATTATCACACATCTAAATTAATAATACCATCATGCTGAAAATTTTGTTTGCTACAACACGGTATAATGTTTAATTTTCCAAAGTGTATTAAAAAAAAGTTACGGCGGTGTGAAGTGTAAATGACAAAGTCAAAATTAGCACACAAGAACGTGAATATTTTGGTCAATATTTCGCTATCTTTTCCTCATAAACCAGCAATGGTACAGCTATAAAAATTATACTATTGTGTAGATAATTTTGTGTTCTACAAGAAAAGTTATAATTCATACCCACAAATGATACAAAAACGTATAAAATTGGCAAAATTCTCAAATACATCCAAAATTACACTTGAACACCGGGCGACTGCGTTAGGATTGTATCACCTTGTTTGTTTGTTATTGTTTTGGTAAGTTGATAATTTTGATTAATCCTTTGTAAACTTATATTCTTTTTGCAATATTTATTTGATTCTTTTTTGTTAATGTATTTTCTTTTTATTGTTTTGAATATATTAGCGTGTGTGTGACATGACGTGTCATGACCTAGGTCATGCCACGTCATGTAAAGCTGATTAGGTTTTTTTGCCTGAGAATACACGCAGTTAACACGCCCACGTTGATCTGTGTGGATACGCTGCACATCGCTCCTGCACACTGGTGACCCCGATATTTCGGAAAATGGCGGAGGATGATAATTCTGTAGCGTGTCATAATGATTCCCATGTCGTCACTCGTGTGGGCATAAAAGCACCTCCATTCATGGAGGGCTCAGCTGAGAGCTGGTTTCTTATCTTAGAAGCCCAATTCCACTTGAGCAAAATCGTGGCAGAAGACACCCGTTTTTATCACGTGATTTCAGCGCTTCCTGCTAACGTGATCAGTCGTCTTCCTCAATCGTGTTTGACCAAAGCTACATACTCCTCGGTAAAGGAAGAAGTTATTGAGCTGTACGAGCGAACAAAGCCTGAGCTCTTTGAAGAGCTCATTTCAAAGCGTCCGCTTATCGGTCGTCCTTCGGCACGACTGAATGAGATGCAGTCGATCGCTCAAAAGGTTGGTGTCGCAGATGCGTTGATACGACATGAATTCATTAAATCTCTGCCAACGTCGGTTGCTACAGTTGTAGCCGCATTGAAAGAGTTACCGCTGGTGCAGGTAGGTAAACTTGCTGACGAGTTATTGACAATGTCAGGTAACACATCTTGTCTGGCGGTGTCAGCCGCTCCGGCGCTGCAGCGTGATCGCCGCCAGCCGACAGTCGAGACAACGGCTTCTTTCTCGCTTTGTCCATACCATCAAGGTCAAAGGCCAAAAATTTGTCGTGCACACATCTTTTACGGACAGCGGGCACGGACGTGTAAACCTTGGTGCCGCTGGCCCAACAAGCGGCAAGGTCTTCAAGTTCAATCATCATCGCGCTCAGCGTCTCGCTGTTCGTCACGTGACGCCTCTCCTGACAACAGGACGCCGTCGGAAAACTGACGAGGCAGGCCAGCACCAGCGTGAACGCGACAACTGGTCTGCCACTCTTAAACGTCGCAGTCTGTTTACCGCAGAATGTTGGCCCTATCAATTTCATTGTAGACACGGGGGCTGGGGTTTCCATAATTCCTCCCAGTTGTGTGCCACTTGGATGCTCGCTCGAAAATTCGTCGATTGTGCTTACGCAAGCGGGTGGTTCGTCACTACAGGTGTGTGGTGAAGTGACGTTGAGAGTATCTATCAGATGTTTGCGCCGTTCTTTCGTGTGGGCTTTTGTTGTCGCCGACGTAGTTCAGCCCATACTTGGTAACGACTTTCTCACGCATTTTCGTCTTATAGTGGATTGTGCGGGCTGGTGCATCAAAGACTTGACCACTGATGTCACATCTCCTGTTGCATTCTCGCCTGCCGTCCAAGAGATTTTGGTGAATACTCTATCAGATGTGGCGCCTTCGGTGAGGTCGTTCTTGTCTTGATTCCCTCGTCTCACCGAACCATATGTGTTTTCGTATGATGGCAAATCAAACACTGTAACACACAGTATCGACACAGGGTCTTCTCCGCCGGTGTATTCTTCACCCAGACGACTTTCAGCTGAGAAGACCAAAGCAGCTCGAGCGTCTATCGAGATTATGGTACAACAAGGTATTCTTAGGCCCTCCAAGTCGGCGTGGGCGTCACCAATGCATCTGGTTCCCAAAGATGGACCGCATGAATGGCGTCTCACAGTTGATTATCGGCGCTTGAATTCAGTTACGAAACCGGACAGGTTTCCATTGCCCCATCTTTATGATGCGTCAAAGAATCTGTGCGGAAGTACGTGTTTCACTAAACTTGACTTGAAGAATGCATATCATCAGGTTCCCATGACTACAAGAGATATAGAAAAAACGGCCATGACAACACCTTTCGGGTTATATGAGTTCACCACGATGCCCCTTGGTCTTCGTAATGCGCCAGCTACGTTCCAAAGCTTCATTAATAACATTTTTAGACACCTCGATTTTTGCTTTTGGTACTTGTACGATGGTCTTATATTTTCTCCCGATCATGCCACTCATCGCAAACATTTGAATATTGTGTTTTCTCTGTTAGCTCGTAACAGCCTTCGTCTGAATATTTGTAAATGTCAATTTGAATGTTCAAGTCTTGACTTCCTTGGCTATTCCGTCACGCCGACTGGCATCAGGCCGCGTGAGCAAAAAGTACAGGCGGTCAAAGATTTTGAGAGACCTCAAGACTATGCCGGTCTGAGGCGTTTTCTCGGCATGTTGGGATGATATCGACGCATGATACCGAAATACGCGGATGTTGTCTTTCCTTTAACGGAAATGCTCCGTACACAACCGAACAGCAAACAACTTGAGTGGTCCGAACCAGATATGTTGTCTTTTTGCGCCGCCAAACAGGCCCTCTGCGATTCGGTGTTATTGCATCATCCATTGCCGACTGCCACAACATACCAAATTGTTACAGACGCATCCAGTCGTGCCATCGGAAGTGTCCTGAACCAACTTGTTGATGGAACACCTCAGCCGTTGGAGTTTTTCAGTCGGAAATTGACCGATACCCAGCGTCGATATTCTGTGTTTGATCGGGAGTTATTAGCTGCGTACCTCTCCGTACAGCACTTCCGACAAACCATTGAGGGACAACATGTGGTGTTATTTAGCGACCACAAACCGCTCGTCAGCGCTTTTTATAGTCAGCGATCGGCGCACACTGACCGACAGCAGCGTCATCTCAGCTGTCTTCTCGAGTATGTGGCGGAGGTTCACCACATAGCAGGAAGTGCTAACATTGTAGCTGACTGCTTGTCCCGGCCTGAAGAGGAAATATCCGCGAAAACTGACGTCCATGAGACAACCGCAGCAAATGCTGTCATGGTAGACGCTCTTGATCTTAACGAAATTGCTGCCGCCCAAGAACACGATGATGAGACTCACCAACATTCTCACAATCTTGTCAAATTTCCTTTGAATGATTCCAAACATATCCTCTGTGACACTTCCACTCCTTCTCCGCGTCCTTTCTTACCATCCAGTTCTAGGTTTTCCATTTTTCAACGTTTTCACAACATATCACATCCTGGTATCAAGGCCTCAATCCGCTTGATAAAACACCGCTACATGTGGCCATCTATGGACAAGGACATTAAATCGTGGGTGAAGGAATGTGAAGCGTGTCAGATGTCCAAGATTGTTAGACACATTAGAAGCCCTATTGGTGATTTCAACCTGGCTGGAGGAAGATTCGAGCTCGTTCACCTCGACCTAGTCGGTCTGTTGCCAGCACCACAATGTCAATTGTCGTGCACCGCACCGTACCGATACATATTGACGATGGTGGATCGGACCAGCCGGTGGGTGGAGGCAGCACCGCTCGTCGAGATTTCCAGCACGGCGGTGGCGCACGCGTTCGTCGAGACGTGGTAAGATTCGGGGTACCGCTCTACGTCATTACCGACAGAGGCACCCAATTTGAGGCCGAACTGTTCAGTGAATTATCTCGGCTCATCGGATTCCACCGCATGCGCACCACAGCTTATCGACCTCAGACCAATGTTCTGGTCGAGCGCCTCCACCGCGTATTGAAGACTGCTCTCGTGGCGCGTAAGTCTGATTGGTTTCTTTCGCTTCCGATTGTGCTCCTCGGTGTCAGACTTATGCCGAAAGAAGACGGCATCTCTCCGTTCACGGCTTTGACAGGAGCTAATTTGATGTGTCCTCAGCTCAAACTGGACCAATCGAGTTCTGTGCGCTCGCAGCACTCTTTTATCCAGGACCTGTGTCGTCGTATGAAAGAAATCGACTTATCATCTCTCGGTGACGGTCGAACTACATCAGTGCCGCCGACGTATGTTCCGCGTGATTTGCAGACCTGTACACACGTGTGGGTACGAGTGGACCGCGTCCGTCGTCCGCTAGAGGCGCCGTACACAGGGCCATTCCGCGTCGTTCGCCGATCACCAAAAGTATTTTCGCTGGAGCTTCCGTCTGGTGAACAGAAAACTGTCTCTATAGATCGACTGAAACCGTCGTACTTGCCAGATTCTGTTTGTCGCCAGCCAGCTGTTGTAGGAGGTAATGGCGCGAACAAAGCTGCTGATGTCGCGGATGCTGGTGGTGAGGACCACCGGAAACGTGAAAATTCCACCGACGCTGTGTCAGAGATTATCACGACCACCACGACAAGATCGGGAAGATCGGTTCGTTTTCGGGCCAAGCCAGATTATAAATATTTTTAGAACGTGTATTGTACAATTAATTTGTTAGTGTTGCTGTGTATTGTTCTGTTTCACTGTGATTTTGACAGAATTACTGTGATGTTTGTGATCTTTGTAGGATCAGTTATCTTGTATGATGTGGTTTATTCATCGTCTGTGCATGTGCTTAGGTATTTCAATTGCAGATTGTGTATGTGTGTGTTCAAACATTTCTGTATTATTCTTTGGCAATTTGAGTTTTAAAACGCATCGATGTTTAGGTAATTATCATTGTAATTGTCATTGATGTCTATTTGAACTCCGTTCTCCAAGGGGGAAGGTGTGTATTGCGTTTGTATAATTTCCAGAGTTTAGTATATAATATTTGCTTTCCTTGTTACGTCTGTCATTTATCTATGTTTTAGTTTTCGCGTAACTTTTGCGTTACCTTGTTTTGATTTGTCTGCGTTAGGATTGTATCACCTTGTTTGTTTGTTATTGTTTTGGTAAGTTGATAATTTTGATTAATCCTTTGTAAATTTATATTCTTTTTGCAATATTTATTTGATTCTTTTTTGTTAATGTATTTTCTTTTTATTGTTTTGAATATATTAGCGTGTATGGGACATGACGTGTCATGACCTAGGTCATGCCAGGTCATGTAAAGCTGATTAGGTTTTTTTCCCTGAGAATACACGCAGTTAACACGCCAACGTTGATCTGTGTGGATACGCTGCACATCGCTCCTGCACAAGCCCAATCACAATTAAGAATGCATCATATTAGCTCCAAGCATGGATGGTGTGGTTTTATTGGGTACAGTTTAATTAATGCTACACTATACTGAAAAGAAAGGCTTTATTGTCCTCAATATTTACACATGAATTGTTCCGCCCGACGGGCTGGTAAAATACTACTGGGAACAAAGTTAACTACTGAATTTTACTGTATAATTTAATTGGTTTAATTTCAAGTTGCATAAGCTTAAGTTGCATAAGGATATGGGTTGTAATATCATGCAATGCCAACTATATGCATATGCTGTTTTAGCGGAAGCATTAATCCGGAATTTTAGAGATGACAGAAAGTTTCATTGTTTTGATAGTGTTACACTTCTAAATTACTACACACGAAGGACGGGTGTGAATTTGAGCAGTATTGAGGGAAAACACTTCGTCAATAATTAAAACAAAAATTTACAAATTTACATTTTTATGTTGGATAAGCTTTTTGCTTTTTAATTCATTATATTTTATTAATCGTTCCGCACGACGGGCGGGTCTAAGTATGAGGCTGTTCGAGGGAATATATTTTGCCACGTCTAAAATAAACACATTCATATTTAGACTTTTCTATTGGTTAATACTTTTTATGGGTTTACTTTTTTCTTTATGAATTTGCATTCGTTTTCTTTTATGAATTCAATATTTATTTTACATTATTAATTGTTCTGCAAAGCGGGAGGGTTTCCATGCTAGATGATGCTAATTTAGAAATATATTTTGTAAACATTATGATACAAAAAGTCAAGTAAATTGTCATTATTTCGAATCTGAATTTTGAATTATTCCGCACGACGGGCGGATTCAAATATATATATATATATATATATATATATATATATATATATATATATATAAAAGGAATTCTTTGTCTGTGTGTGTGTGTGTGTGTGTAAGTTTGCTTAAATATGAGGTGACATAATTGTGCGGGCTCACTGGTATAAATCAGGGGCTTCAAACGTAAACTAAGCGATGGATCATGTTTATGAAATAAAAATGTCCCGCGGGCATTAAGTAAAGACAATAAAACGTTCAATTTCACCGTGTAAAACGAGTTTATATACTTAACTAAATGATTTAACTTGAAGGTCCAGAACGAATCGTATTTGAGCTCTGAATTATTCCGTACGACGGGCGGATTTCAATATGAGGCGGGTTGAGGGATCACATTTTGTCAAAATAAACAAAAAATAAAATTGAGAATTCTCATTTGATTAGGATTTTTGTGGATTTAATATAATATTTTTTAATTTGATTTTTTTATTAATATAATATGAATTTTATTTCATGAATTTCTCCGCACAACGGGCGGGTTTTAATGCTAGTATATATATAAACACTGTTCGTGAATGTACTGCACTAATCCTAGGTATCTCAATTAGAGTCGAATCACTCCATTATCACCCAAGTGATCATTGAAATCAGTATAATCACCCACGTGAGCCAATCCAATCACCAAAGACGTACTTTTAGTGCAAACAATTGTCGCAAATTTTTTCAGCCTGCCTTGATCAAAAACGAACTCCGACAACTAACCAACGTGTAAAATCAGTTAACAACTCTATAATACACGGCTTGAAATACCAGCTAATGCAGCACAAATATTTTGCTATATTTTCATTAATGAATACAATGAAAATGAGTTCGGTTACAATTCCAATTATGATGTTTTTCCGTTGATGGTCTGTAAAAAAGAAACAACCCCAATGCTCTAGCATAGGCATAGACCTACTTGGGGCGTACTCAAGAGAGAGAGAGAGAGCGGTCACCTTGAGGAAATCCACCAGCCGCTTCATAACGTCCAGATGCGAGTACAACTCAATCTGCCCGGGACAGTCGATGAGAAAGTAGTCGTCCTCGCCGCCCTCGCATAACTGCTCCTCCAGCCAGTCAATATTGTCCAGCAAATACCTGACAGACATGCGCAAACAAGGCAATTCAATACGCCGGATTGGTATAATACATCAAGTCACAAGAACGAATGCCTAGAAGACTAAACTGACTGGAACTGAAATCATGATACTTCCAGGTTTCAATGTCAATGGTTAACAAAATCATGTAGAATAAGAACATTCGAACAATGCCTATTTGTCGATCAACTTAACGCATAATCTGCTCATTGGAAGTGTTTTGGAGATGATAAATGTGTGTCAGTAGATGAGTATGAAAACATTGAATAAACTATGTTCCCGAAACGAAACACGCAAACAAAGATGATAAATTCTCACTGAAGCATCGTTGCGTGACTATACACACAACTACCTGACTAGACACTGAATAAAGCCACACATCTACACACAAGCACATGCACACAACACTACATTCAACCGCACATCACCAACGAACATACAGAGAAAATGTGCAATGACAGAGAAAGAGAGCGAAATAGAGAGCGAGTCACACTGACTCCATGCAGAACACCAGACCGCCGTTGGGCCCCAGTCGCAGCTGTTCGTCCTGCATGGCGTCGTCCAAGTGGATCAGTTGACGTACGTCGACGGCCGGCGGCTCGTCGTACGCCAAGTGCTCGGCGGCCGGGTCCAGCTGAACGACGTGCACGCGTCGGCGCAACACGGCCGCATGCCGCTGCATTGCGCCACAGTATGTGCTCTGCCGTCAAACACGCACAAACACATATAAACATGCCAAGATAAATAGAGCTACATACACAAACACACACATATATATATATATATATATATATATATATATATATATATATATTTGAAGTTTTACAACAACAACAACAACGTGTATTTGCTATAGCGCCGGTAAAACACAAGCGCGAAAAAGGGAAAACATCAATTGAGATAAAACGACAATTTTAAAGAATATGGGAGAAATGAGCAAGTAAAAGAAAGAGAAGTCACAAAACAACCAAAATTGGTAAATAGCAAGCACAAGCACAAAGGGCACAGTTCCAAAAAATCAAGTGGTATGTTCGAACAATAAAATCGACAAAGAATTATTACAGAGAACATTCACAATAGAATAAATAAAGCAGCAAGGAAGGAAAGGAAGCAGTAACTGTGCTCAAGACAGGGAAAAATAAGACATTGAACAACGAGGAGAATTGAAACAATCATGAAACGGAGAAATAGTTCAAACAATATCACAGAGAGGCGAAAGGAGAGAGAGAGTGAGAGACGGGATCAAATGAAATGTCAAAAAGGTACAGGCGAAGCCGATGGCGGAATGACCGAAATGAAGAGGCGCGGGTGATATGAGAGGGAAGAGAATTATACAAGCGAGGGGCGTAAAAGAAGAACGATTTAGAGGACCAGGAAGATTCATTAGATGCACGAGGACAAGCGAGAGGAAGAGGGCGACGAGAGGAGTGTGAGTCAGTGGGAGACAAAAGATTAGCAAGATAAGAAGGTTGGTGAGGATCATGCTGAAGCTTGTAAATGAGACAGCAAAGGCGAAAATGAATTCGTGGGATGATAGGAAGCCAGTGGAGTTGAAAAAGTAGGTGAGACGTGTGGCGAGAAAAGGTAGGATGAAAGACAAATCGACAAGATTGGTTGATCACACGCTGAAGGATTAAGAGATGAGAACGAGGAGCACTAAAGTAAAGCGAGTTGCAGTAGTCTAACCTGGGGAAAATGAGAGTATGAACAAGAGTGATGGCGGAATTTTTATCAAGATAGGGACGTATAGGGTAGAGAGAGCGCAGAATAAGACGACAAGTGCGAGCGACAGAAACGATATTGTCAAAGCAGGAGAGCGAAGAGACAAAGATAGAGCCGAGATTGCGAACAGCAGTTGAGATAGGAAATGGGAGAAGAGGAGGTGAAATACGAGGTGGATGGAAGACGATGAACTCCGACTTAGAAGTATTCAAGTACAGCTGCCGAGAGGCGGCCCATGAGGAAATTTCAGAAAGTATATCAGAGAGAAAGGAGGGAGTATCAGGAGTGACAGGAATGAGGAATTGGATGTCATCGGCATAGATTTTGAAAGTAATGGAATGTTTTCGAAGAACAAGGCAAAGAGAAGACATATAAAGATTAAATAATAGTGGGCCAAGGACGGAACCTTGGGGAACACCAGATCGAAGAGGGAAGTGAGCGGAGGTAGAGGAATTGAAGTCAACTGAGTAAGTACGATCAGTGAGGTAAGATTTCAGAAGAGAAAGGGCGGAAGAAGATAGACCCAAACAGGAAAGATCACGAATAATAATAGGATGACTAACAAGATCAAAAGCCGAGGACAGATCAAGTAATACCAAGAGGACAGATTGACGGTAGGAGAAGTGTGAAAGGGTATCATTACACAAGGAAATAAGTACAGATTCAGTAGAGTGAGCAGAGCGGAAACCAGATGGACACGGGTCAAGGGATTTGGAGATGTAAGGAGAGAGTTGCAATGGAATAGCGGATTCAAGGAGTTTGGAGGGAAGACTGAGGAGAGATATAGGACGGTAATTGGTGAGATCAGCGGGATCAAGAGTAGGTTTTTTTATAATGGGTCGAACAATAGCTGTTATGAATGTTTAAATGTAATAAATGTAATAAATGTAATAAATGTTTGTCTGGCAAGAAAACACCATGCAGAAAAGAAGAGTTGATAAGGTGGAGAAGGTAAGGCACAAGAGAAGGAAGAGACACAGAAATAGCTCGAAAATTAATTGAGTCCGAGGGAGAGTGGGACATCTTGATTGAAGACAAAAGGTGGAGAATGTCAGGAAGAGAGACAAAAGAAAATGAAGGAAAATTTTCGGAAGTGCGAGTATGACAGAGGGATGATCGGAAAGGAGGGATATTCTTTAGAACAGAATCAATTTTCGCAGAGAGAAAAGACGCAAACTGAGAGGCTGTAAGATCACACGAGGTAGAAGGAGATCGACAGAGAGGAGAAGGAGAAGAAATTAGAGAAGGAGTTTTCGACATATATGAAGAAAGAAGAGAAAACACAAAAAGTGGCAGTCATTTGTGTTTTCTTTTCTTTCTTCATAAATATATATATATATATATATATATGTTTGCTTGGACATAAATATTATTGTTTGAATGTTGTAGTGATTGTGTACTGGTATTTGCGTTGTTAATGTGTTCTCATATGATTTGTGTCTGATGATGGAGTCTGGTAACTCCATCATCATCTGGTAAATCGGTACGTAATATGGGGAAGTTGTTGAGTTGTGTGAATAGAAGCGATTAGATATTGGCTAGAGACATGGAATCGAACAAAAAGAAAATTGCTACATGTGAAATAGCAATGCAGTTTGATCTCGTTTGCAAGCGCGAAATATATATATATATATATCAGGTTTTGTTTGGTTTAAACCAAGTGTTTTCTATATATAAAAACAAGTTTTTTTTGGTCCTTACGTATTATCGGGAGGACCTGAGCATGGGTGGGTAAGGTTAGGTTAGGTTAGGTTAGCCATGATCAGGTCCTCCCGATAATACGTAAGGACCTTTTTTTATTGGTTTTATTGACAGAAATGACTTTTCTCATATAAGAATTATCAAATATTTTCAGAACAAGTAAATGAGTTAATAAATACAGTTTTAAATCTTTATAAATGTTGCTTTTTGGCATGATTTTATGGGTTTGCACGATATGGGAAACATTTTTATTAACATTTTTGGTTTTTGCTGGGGAAGCATTGTAGTTGGTATTCATGAGAAATCCTAAATTTTTACGACAAAACATTTGAGTTTCTTTGAAAAACACTATTCTTAGAAGCCTCTGAGTTAAAAATGTGTCTACTTTGAAAATGTAGCAGAAATAAAACTAAAATATATTCAGACAGGCGCGCGTGGGCATCACTGCCCCACGCGTGCCTACAAGTCGTCACACTCCAACCGCACCACGAACACGACTCCTAGCTCACACCGTGACACACGGGAGCACACACGGACACACACACACGCACTCAGTCCTCACATCCACTGCGACAACCGATCAGCGGCGAGCCGGTCAATCGCTCGCCGCCGCGGGACATGCATACTCAACAAACGCATACACACACATCGAAACAACTACACACACTCGCTCACGCACTCTCGCACGCCATACACAATTAAGCCATACACGATCACACAGACGTTGACACACTCAAACACAATCCCTCACACACTCTCTCACTGCACACGATCACACCACAGAAAACAAACATGAATAAACTTCAATGGACAAAACGATTTTTAGTCACTAGGTTTTCATGAATAAGGCCACTGGGTATTTGGATTTGGACTTTGCAAACATATGTGGAAACTAAAATCGACTGATTTCGCAATTGAAAGCGGTTTAAAAATCGTTGCCTATATTTGCTACAAGGTGAAATTCAAGATCCTGTGTGTACACTTTTATGATTTACTTTCTTTCTTGAAAATTTACAAAACTCTTGGTAAGTGGTACTAAAATATGTATAACTATATACTAAATAGCATGGTGCACTTTATTATTTGTGTGTGCAAAGTGTAAAAAAAACAAAAAAACATTGGTTTTTGGTATATTTGTTGAAAAAACATGGGTTTTGTCTTGTTTTTTAAAAAAAAATTCAACCCCTGATATATATACACAAATACACTCACACCAATACACATACAAACACGTACACACGCATGTGAAAACAGTTTAAAATAGGCAATCAAAATTTTCAATAATTGGAAATATTATTTAATGAGAGTATTGTTTAATGAGAGAACAACAATCGCGCATACCTTGCCCGAGCCCGCGGGACCCATCACTAACTGGCAATATCTCATGTCGGAAGCCCCCTCTCAAATGACGTCACCAACAAAACACTGAAACAAGGAAACATAGCAAATGAAATACGAGCGAGCTATAAAACACGAATGTTTTAGCATAACAGTCGCCTGCCGGTCACTAAGAGATTCGAAGAATAAATGCCAAAGCCATGACAGTGCCAATGACAGACTGATCAAAATTAAGACAAGAAAACACAAACACCACTGAAAATAAAGAAACTGCTGGAAATCTTGTCAACCCATTCTCCATGTGAAATAATCACAAGTTATTTCAATATGTTTGAGAATAAAAAACATATTTTAACGTCAGAGGCGTGAGAGGAACATTGCAATGAAACAACAAGCCAGAGGGGATACCGTTAACTATTCGAAAAAGCGCGGCTATGTATCATTCGAGATCATGAGCATGATAAAATCGAAGGTAAGATAAGTTCCCAGCAAATACGTTCAGTTTACTTTTGAGGGTCACCAGTTCAGCAGGGGCATCTCACAAAACTGGGCAAAATCTGCTTCAAGCGCAAAAATTAGTTGAGAGCCAAAACAACAGAGCTGTACGCAAAAAGGAAAATATAATACAAATTCACATCTCAACTGTAAACGAAACACAAAACTAAAATATATCTACAGACAGGCGCGCGTGGGCATCACTGCCCCACGTGCGCCTACAAGACATATCACCACCGACTAACTTCGAACACGGCTCCCACACGATACATACAGCCTCACCGTCACACATGAGCTGGTCACTTGCTCGCCGCCGCGGAGCATGAACACAACACACAATCGCTTAAGTCACACGCGCAGACACGGACACAACCATACACGCTCCAACTGGCTCACATACTCTCCCGCATAATACATAATCAAACAACACCGACATAACTACAGATACTACCAGTCATCCACTACTCAGATCAGATCAGATGAAGGTTGAGTGATAGCCTTTGCAACGGCCACTGTAAAACAGATATTATCCATAAAGTATGAAGCCTTCAGTGACGAAGACTTACACCATAATCGCAACACAGATAGCCAACAGTATCATATAACGAAGAGTTAAAGAACCAAGAGATATACAATGTTGTTATTGGAGTTTTAAGCGCGCACCAGCCAGTTTAGACTATATGGCGCGCCCCACTGTGAGACCATCTACAGTGGTCACTCCCGCTAGACTCAATTGGATGTGTTAATGAATGAACCCAGGCCAGGATTAGAACCGTTAACCCCTGACACGAGAGTTCATCGCCTAACCACTGAGCTACTGGGGAGCTGTAATAAACTTTGTGAATGCACGTGGTCTAAATGGTAGACAAATCAAGAAGTTATGCATAGATGTGAAAATCACATTAAAATCTCATTTTGCAGATTTCTTCCTATATTCGAACCGTAAATTGATGTTAGTCCAAATATGTACACTATAAGTGAATAAAAACAATTGCAGAGTTTACCTTAAGCGTCTTGTCTTGTTAACACATTTCTGGTGCTTGTAAAACTATCCTGACTTGTCAGATGTCAGACTTGGAGGTCTATACAAATATCATAATCCCAAACTCTGTAATGTGACGTCAGACTGATGAAGGTGGTGACGTCATGCAAACGACCATGACGTCACTAATTTTTTAGTTGGTAGCATTTGAAATATATTCTACCAAATAGGTGAAGTTCCCGCGCGATCACTGGTGTCTTACCATGTGAATCTGATTGGTTGCTGTTTCCTGTTTGATTGTTATTATCAATACTCTCAATTTCTAATTTGATGTCTGTTTGCGGTGATTGATTTGTGACTCACTATCTATCCCGTTTTGGTGGGTGCTTGTGTTCCACTGACTGGTTGGTTGTAACAAAGTTTCAGTCGGACCAGATTTTCTCTTTCTTCAATTGCTTTGTGTTGAGTTTCCATAGATGAGCTTAGCAGTTATAATTAACATTGCGATGTGCGTGTTTACATCCGAAATGCTGTGTGTAGACTAACAATATGCATGTGTTCTCATTGTGTAAATGTGTTCATTGCGTTATTTGAATAGTGTAATATTTATTCATTCGTGTGTTCTTTGTATTGTTTCCGTAATTGTATTTATAGCTTGTTTTCGTTTTATTGTAACTGTTTTAGCTTTGTCCGCTTGTTCATACTGTTTAGCTGCCGCGCGCCCATGTATGACAGGCGCTATAACAAATACACTGAACTGAACTAGTTCCTAAATTTCTTTTAAGTCTGACTGATTTAAAAGATTGAGTATGTGCATGTGCATAGGTGTGTGTGTTACATTGTCTGAATCAGTATAGTGCTACTAGGATTGACTGATTTAGGGGCTGTGTACGTGCATTCGCATAGGTATACTTGTGTTACATTGCCCGAAATGTTATGCTTTTGAGCTTGACTGATTGTAAAATTCTGTGCGTACATGTGCGTAGGTGTATGTGGGTTACATGGGCTACATATATAGCAGCATACACAACAAATCCATACATTCAAATTAAATCAACATGGACGCACAGAGCACAATAAATAGTAAATACGTCCTCAAACATCCTTCATCCAATTTAGCATCGTCAAATGCAGTCGTTATGCAAATGTCTAGTTGTTTTATTATTTTTATTTTGTGAGTCGACAGGAACCTGGCTGGAGTTATCATCTTTCTCATCTGATTGTCCTTCTTTTGTCGCCGTCCGAAATAGTATTCGTTCCCGCACTGTCACTTCCTCTTTCACTTGTCCCACTAGCTCTCGTCAAACTTCTGCCTTACATCCTGTCACCCCTAGTGTCTCTGTTTCGCGCTCATCACTCCCGTTTGGTCTTATAAATATCCGCTCTTGTCGCTATAAGTTTGATTTCGTCTCCTATCTTTGTTCTTTTCATCATTTATCGTTCTTATGTTTGGTTGAACCTTGTCTTTTCGATACTGACGTTGCGACTTTTTCTGTTCAGCTTCCTCCGTTCTACAAATTTCTCCACTCTTCCCGCTCACTTTCTAGCAAGTCCTGTGGTGGTGGTATTAGCATCGTTTATCACTCGTATGTTCTAGAGCTTTGAATGAGTCTACCTGGTCTTCTAAATCGTTTTTATTTTTTGCTCCGCGTCTGCTTAATTGTCTTCCCTCTAATATTGTTCAATCTTCCTCCTTCCATTCGTTCAAGTCCTCTTTGTTTAAATATTTGTTTGATCAATCGTTTGACGCTGTCTCTCACTCTCTTACTCCATATGCTTCTGTGTGATCTGTTTTTAGTTATTTGCGATACAAAATTATATTTGTTTTGTGAACCTCATCTGATTTTGCTCTTCCTGTATTGTGTATTGTTTGAGTGTTGTGTGTGTATAAGTGTTTGCTATATGTGTTTTCTTCTTGCTATTCAATTGTAATTTTGCGCGCATGTGTATTTATATGCGCTAAAGGAAATATATTTATTTATTATTATTATTATTCATACTATCGTCCTAGCGTAGTTGGCTTTTGTAGTTGTCCGCATGTTATTTTGTGTGTGTGAGCGGTGCTTTCATGTTTAATGTTTTTATTTTCCCAATTTCGTTGTAGTTTGCCGCGCTTGTGTCCCTGGATGAGCGCTATACAAATAAATGAATGAATGAATGTTATTCAACGGCGTTAAGCACTGTTATGGGCGTAGAAACGAGTGCGCTTGGTAAATGGCTGGCTGGCGTACGCTGCTTGTGACCGCGATGAATGGCTGGTGTTCACCACTTCTATTTTGCATCGTGGTGGTTACTTCATAGCTAATCTGGTATCCTCTAAATCTAAGATCCTTTAAATATTTTGCTTTCTTCGGTCCACGCATCTATAATTATCTTCCTTCTCATATTACTTCACTACTTTCTTATTTTTCAGAGCTGATGCATAGTAGTAAGGCCGGAGTGTTGTCGCTTGTGTATATCACAACGTTTGCTGGCCTATGTGCCAAACTGTGTCTGTGTTATGTGACTTTTGCTGTTGTGCTATTGTGTTTTTTTGTTTTGTGGTTTTTGTTGTGCGATTTGTGGTGTATTTTGCCTTGTGATTTCCTCTGCTTCTTTTTTATGACATATTCTCTCTCAATCATTGGTTTGTCGGTAATATGAAATGTGTTCGGTGTCTTGGTATATTTATCGTTGCATTGTTATTCTGAGTTTTCCAGCGAACAAGGACCTGATCTGAGGGACTCTACGGCTTTCAACACTGCTCTGGGCGTTTGTACGAGTACGGGCGGTGCATATGTAGTAGCTTCAATTGATTAGTTTTTGTATATGACTACTGTTTATTCCGGCGATCATTTCATATATGTCCATGTCCACTTCATATATGTCCATGTCCTATTACTGTCGTTTCATTTAATCTTCCTGTTATACATTGCACAGCATCACGTGTTTTGTGTCCTGTGTTGTTTCATGTGTTGTGGCCTCTCGAGCAAATTTCTCTCCTCATGTCGCTTTTCATTAGTTTGTTATTTTCTTATTTCTGCTCTTATGTAATCTTTCCAGTTTCTGTGAGCACGTGTTTTTGTTTTGTGTTGTTTTGTGTAATTGTCTCGTGACTTGTATTTTGTGTTGTGACTTCGTGTTATATGGTGTTTTCTTTTCTCTCTTGTGGTCTCTTGATTAGTTCTCTTTTTCAGTCTCCAGTGAGTGAGTGAATCTTGTCTTTATCAGATCTTGCACATAGTAGTAAGGCTATGCGTTGTCGCTTGTGTATATCACAACGTTTGACGAACTAAGTGCCAAGCTATGTGTCTGGTCTACCTCTGTGTAAATTATGTCGTGTTCTCTTCTGGTTGTCTATTTTTGAGTGAATCTTGTCTTTATCAGATCTTGCACATAGTAGTAAGGCCATGCGTTGTCGCTTGTGTATATCACAACGTTTGACGAACTAAGTGCCAAGCTATGTGTCTGGTCTATTTCTGTATGAATTGTGTCGTGTTTTCTTCTGGTTGTCTATTTTTGAGTGAATCTTGTCTTTATGAGATCTTGCACATAGTAGTAAGGCTATGCGTTGTCGCTTGTGTATATCACAACGTTTGACGAACTAAGTGCCAAGCTATGTGTCTGGTCTACCTCTGTGTAAATTATGTCGTGTTCTCTTCTGGTTGTCTATTTTTGAGTGAATCTTGTCTCTATCAGATCTTGCACATAGTAGTAAGGCCATGCGTTGTCGCTTGTGTATATCACAACGTTTGACGAACTAAGTGCCAAGCTATGTGTCTGGTCTATTTCTGTGTGAGTTGTGTCGTGTTCTCTTCTGGTTGTCTATTTTTGAGTGAATCTTGTCTCTATCAGATCTTGCACATAGTAGTAAGGCCATGCGTTGTCGCTTGTGTATATCACAACGTTGGACGAACTAAGTGCCAAGCTATGTGTCTGGTCTATTTCTGTGTGAGTTGTGTCGTGTTCTCTTCTGGCTGTTTAGTTTTGAGTGAATCTTGTCTTCTTTATCAGATCTTGCGCATAGTAGTAAGGCCATGCGTTGTCGCTTGTGTATATCACAACGTTTGACGAACTAAGTGCCAAGCTATGTGTCTGGTCTATTTCTGTGTGAGTTGTGTCGTGTTCTCTTCTGGCTGTTTAATTTTGAGTGAATCTTGTCTTCTTTATCAGATCTTGCGCATAGTAGTAAGGCCATGCGTTGTCGCTTGTGTATATCACAACGTTTGACGAACTAAGTGCCAAGCTATGTGTCTGGTCTATTTCTGTGTGAGTTGTGTCGTGTTCTCTTCTGGCTGTTTAATTTTGAGTGAATCTTGTCTTCTTTATCAGATCTTGCGCATAGTAGTAAGGCCATGCGTTGTCGCTTGTGTATATCACAACGTTTGACGAACTAAGTGCCAAGCTATGTGTCTGGTCTATTTCTCTGTGAGTTGTGTCGTGTTCTCTTCTGGCAGTTTAGTTTTGAGTGAATCTTGTCTTCTTTATCAGATCTTGCGCATAGTAGTAAGGCCATGCGTTGTCGCTTGTGTATATCACAACGTTTGACGAACTAAGTGCCAAGCTATGTGTCTGGTCTATTTCTGTGTGAATTGTGTCGTGTTCTCTTCTGATTGTCTATTATCTGAAGCTATGTGGCTGATCTACCTCTGTGTGAATTGTGTTGTGTCTTGTGTTCTCTACTGCTGGTCTAGTTTTCAGTTGAAACTTTTCTAGTTCTTCTTGATGGGATGTCTTTCTTTTCGACCCCATGCTTGATTTAGCATTTCATTCAGCATTCCTACTAAACATTTGTTTCCTATTTTTTATTAGTTATTTCCTTTTCTTTCACTTTTTCCATTTTCTACATCATGGATGCCATTGTTTTTGCATGATTCCCTTTGGAGTTTTGTTGTGTGATTTTATTATTGATAAGGTTCTACGTGCGATTATTTTTTTTGTTTATCGGTTGTTGAATCGGGAAAATATATTTCAACTAGGGGTTAGGCTGAAACATCAATGTGGTTCATTGGATGTCTTAGCTTAACCTATGTGTCTTTCTCTATCAATATGATCCATGATTTGATTGAAGACGGTATAAAATCTGTGATGAGTAGTGCTCAGACAAGATGTTAAAGTCCTAAAGGAGCCAATGTGACTATTAGTTGGACTGTTGAGAGTGCCCTCTATATATCTATGAGAAATGAACTATTAAGCGATCTTTCCAAATTTTTGTGCAATGCATTTAGCTCGTAATATAGCTACAAATGAAGTTGTCTATAATGTTAGAAATGGAATTGTTAGCGATCTGCTTTTGTACAATTTGTTCAACCAGAAATAAAGTATTCTCCACAATTTATTCAACCCGAAATAAAGTATTCTCCATATAGAGTTGAATTGAGCGGTCTACTTTCTCGCATTTTTGTACAGTACACAAGTTTGTCAAATGAAATCCAGTGTAGCATTGTGTTTCCATCATACAACATTTTGTGCCGCGCATACAGGGACACGGCAGAACTTGCACAGCTCTAGCGTTTTGAGTGTATGGATATATGATTTTCCTGTAAAACAAAAAGCTGGGAGGAATAAACATGACATATTTGCATCAACTCTGTTGTTTCCCTCCAACTAGTTTCGCACGTCTCGTGGATTAATCTACGGATTGTTATACTCTGATATTGTACTAAGATCTAAGAATCTTCGTTGTGTTATAATGTTTGTAAGACATTCACGGAATAAAACCTGAGCAACATTGTCAACCTTGTGTTTGTCAATGCTCCGGGATGACAGCCATCAATTGTGTTCAAGGATGACTCCCATAGTATGAGATGAGAGTATACGCAATAAACTGGGGCTTTTTCTACGTTCGTTACGTATGTACGTTTCTACTGCAGCGAACGCAAATACGGTAGGAACACTACCCGTGTATTATCGCCATCTCTCTTGACAAGCGAATGAATTCGGCACTGGTTGAGCTTACACGCACGCTAAACTATAGGTCGTTGACCCCACCGGTCACGTGCGGTCACAATGCTCCCTGCGCCAGGCGCGTTGCTCAGGTTGTAGTATGCTCAGGTTTTACATCAAGGCTATACAACAATTACTAAAAGTCAATGTACGTACAATAATGCATATCATATCTGCACATATCTATGTATGCAGACTTCATAACAAATTTATTTTGTATAGCGCACACATTAATCAGAGGCGCGAAATGGTATAAAATAATTGGACGAAAGAAAACAAAATTAAGTAGCTCAGTACGATGCATGGATATGTAATCCGTATAGAATATGTGAGACTGAATGACACTGCCTGATCTTATATTGTGTTCTTATACTGTTCTATCTGCTAAGGAAATTATATGAATGAGAAAAACAATGAAATAACTAAATTTTCAAATGTGGAAATATTGCGAAACTCTAGATAGCGAACAACTGGTAAGCCTACATTTATGGTACGTCACTAAATAACTATGGTACGTAACTAAATAACTAAATTCTCAAATGTGGAAATATAGCGAAACTCTAGATAGCGAGCAACTGGCAAGCCTACATTTATGGTACGTCACTGTAAACGTCATCAATGACGTCACGCTAAAGGAAAGAGTATGGGATAAATTTAGACATTGTGTCTCAACCTCTCAGACTTGATTTTCCGGTGATTTACGTTTTTTTTGGTCTATTTTGGCATTTACAGGCGATTTTTTTTAAGAGCGTCTATTGTTGGTATCTGTAATTAACATCTCATTTTGTACAGATACAATTCAACCTTTAATTATTCTTACGTAGTTTTCTAAAACTACCAGAGGATATACCATGAAGATTTATAAGACCCATCCAAGACTTAACGCCAGGAAATATTCCTTTTTCAATCGGGTAGTAAATAATTGGAACAATTTGCCCGAGTGGGTTGTGAATGCGGAAACAGTAATTCAGTTTGAATCACGACTAGATAGAGCATGGAATGGCCAGGTACAGTTTTACAATTATAGAGAGCAAATAACCGTGGAGCACGGCCAACCATTAAACCTCGATCAGGATACTGAGCTGGAGTCACAGGCATAACTGCCTCTTCCAGGTCAACTGTGAGTAACTGTAAGTAAAATTGAAAAGGTGCACTCAAACATCTGCCAAATAGTGCACCCTTCCCTACCAATGACAAGGACCCAGAAGAGTGGTCAAAATTTACCCTCTCTCTGGTCTGGGACACTGGGCTCTCCTAAAGAAACTATTGCATTCGTATGTGTAAAATTGAGGGATGGGAAACCTTTTTCAAAGCGTGGGTGGCCCTGGATTGACACATGTCTGAGACAGGATGGTCGCGGTGCAACCTATGAACGGGTGCGCATCATCTAAGATGATGTTCTACTGATCAAAACAGGAGATGAAACGCAGACACAAAACCTGTTGGTCATGAAAAAAATTGGAGACGTCCCTGCTGAGTATTACCTTCATGAAAAACTCAATCTTTCACGAGGCTCAATATACGGCCCAGACATGATGGTCCTTCCCGAGGAACAAATCCAATCATGGCTGGAAGATCACGGGGTACATACAGTTTGCATACAGGTACAAGAAAAATGGCAAGGACACTCCGCTCTTGTTTCTCACTTTCAAATACCCAGTCTGTCCTGAGGAACTTAAATTTCAATACGTCAAGTATTCAGTGAGACAATACGTGCCAACGATTCGACCATGTGGCAACTGCGGTAGTGTTCGACACTCCGAGCGCTACTGCAAGAGCCCAAAACTGCCTAAACTGCGACAATTAACAACACCAACGAACATGCACTCCCCATTGCTTTAACTGCGGCGGAGAGCACCCATCAACCGACAGGGCTTGTCCCACACTACAACTGGAACAGAAAATCGTGGAACAAAAGACACTACGGCAAATGTGCAGATGCAAGACGAAAAGTCACCAAACATCAAGAAAAAACAACGACAGACATCACAGCGAAAGAACCAAAGCAAAATCAACGAACACAGACGCGCTCACCAAACAAGTGCAAGCACTCGCACAGATGGTGACAAACCTGATAACCCTGGTCCAGACATTGGTCTCATCAAACAACAATGCCACAACTAAGTCCTGGAGCTGCGACGTCTACATCGTGGGACCACCCTCCAATCTGGAGGCCAAATCGCAGCAACAACCCTTCCAGCCTCGTCAGAACGACGGGGCTGTCGAGCTCCTGGGATCGGCTTCGGTCACCCGGGTTCCACAGGTCTTTTTTTATATTTTTCAGCTCCGTGCAACTGGCTCAAATCGTGACGCTACGCTACACATACACAAACAACAGACAATGCACCAACACCGCTCGCCTCACACTTTCATTTTCACTCATGTCACCGTCTCCTGCGGGGGCGTCGAGATATGACCCGCTCGCGATCGTTTCTCGTATGCTCATACTCGCAGGAGACATAGAACCAAATCCAGGTCCTAGACACATATACACCTGTCACATATGTACACAGCCACTCACAACACGCCGACACATGAAATGCTCAGTTCAGTGCAACTCCTGCATGAACTGGTGCCACACCACATGCACGTCACTTCACAACATCACACAATACACGCGCTCATTCATCTGCTCATTATGCGCACCAAACTCATCAACACCTGCACGTACACCGACACTGGCACATTCACCAACAGCATCAGTCACCTCTGTTTCATCACCATCAACATCACTATTGCGGTCATCATTACCGACATCGCCATCATTAACATCTTCACATACAACTCGTTCATCCTCACAATCACCAATAACCTCATCCTCCTCACAATCATTACTAACACCATCAACTCCATCCTCACTATCATCATCGTCATTTCGCCCATCATCACCACACTCATCAACACATTCACCACCACCACCTCCATCAACAACTCAACACCTCAACAACACTCACACACGCACAAACACCAACATACACCGCACAAACAACATCAACATTCTCCAGCTCAACATAGACGGCATCAACACAAAAAACAATAGCTAACACACTTCCTCACACGACACTCCGTTCACATAGTACCCATACAGGAAACAAAATTACAAAAGCACCACAGAACATCCACCTTTCACAATTACACCACCATCCGCCAAGACCGCACTAGCGGCCGAGGCGGTGGCCTCATCACACTTCTACACAGAACAATCAACTAAACAAACACCAGCACACATACACAATCATTACTCCATCAAATGACGCCACAACAGAAACACAATCTATTCAAATTCGCACCGGTACACATTCACACATTTCAATAATCAACGTCTACATTCCACCACAAACATCACCAACAATACCTCGCAACTACACACCAGATATACGCAACATCACAAACACACCTAACATTATACTGGGCGGAGACTTCAATGCCAAAGATCCTGCCTGGTACAGCCACAATCCACTCACCAACAGAGGCACAGACATACTTCAACAAACAGAACACCTACATACTCAACAACACTCACCAACATACACCACACATCAGGCACACTATCATCCGACATCACCCGACATCACATTTTGCACACCGAATCTCATCCACACAACCACTTGGAAGGTGGTCAAAGAGCTTGGCTCAGACCACCTTCCAATCGTCATCACCACCAAAATCATAACAGCACCAAACACACCCAGACGCACTTGCACAAATTACACAAAAGCCAATTGGTCACAATTCACACACGACACGGAACTAGCATTTACGCAACTGAACACAACAGACATCACAGACATAAACAAAACAGTCCAAACATTTAACGACATCATACACAAGGCAGACAAACAACATATCCCAAAAGACCACAGAAAACACCACAACCCAAACTTTACACAAGAAATATACACACTCTTCAAACAACGCTACATACTGAAACACTCTCCGACACCACACACAATGCATCAGAACAAATACACACACTCAGCACAACAGTCAACGGAAAAATACACGAACAACAATCACGCAACTGGCACAACTACATAAAAACACTAGATCACAGATGAAACACCTCACAATCATACAACACACTCAAACAGCAATATATCACGCACACACGCGGCCATCACGACCGACACAACATCAGTACCATCAAATAAACAACAGGCAAACACACTCATTAATCATTACTTACACATCAGCCACATCACTCCTTCACAAGACAGAAAAATCATCAAACGAAAACACACATTCAGCACAGATCCACTATACACACCATTCACACATGCGCAGACACGACACATCATACACAAAATCAAACAATCATGAGCCTGTTGTCCAGTTGGAATAAGTAACATCCATCTGAAACATCTTGGTCCACAAGGCATACAGACACTCACCAACATATCCAACTATAGCTACTCACAGCTACTCACTCACATGTTTAACGAAGCAAAGACCTCATGAGAAACGAGCAGATGTATATATTTCACCGAACCTATGAACGAAACCAAACCTCTGACCGCAGCAAAATGTCCAGGATGATGGCATGCAGAATCATCCGAGTGAGGATCACAAAATGGCTGCGCAAATCACACTTGACACGAAATCTGACAAATTCGCACTTCACTCTAAACCACACTGAAATGAAAATCACAGATGATCACAGATCACGGAATCACAGATCAACAGATGTCAGACTTGTCAGATTTGTCTTATGTACCGCTATCGCTTTGTAAGATCAAGTGTATCGTATGACAATAGAGGCAAATTATTTGCTCTTTCTGCATTTGGAACGAGTGTTGCCTTTCATTGGGTATTTCATGCGCTTTGTAGCAGAAACTTGAAGGGTAGACATATCCCAATGCAAAATTTTGATTGTAGTGTATCCTCTATGCTGAAAAGCATGTGTAACACTAATTGCACAATGTATAAATATACACTATTGATCTTGGGAAGATAGGTGGAAAATCTTCCGATTTGCTCGTGAGAGAGTAAAAGTCAAGAAAGTCGAAGAAATTGCATGTTAAACTATGGTAAATTATGTTCGATAAGAAACCAAATGGTTACATTCGACCCTTTGGTTACTTAATTTGGTTACTTTGGAGAATTTCGTCGTCTAGAGACACAGCTGAAGTGGACTTCCGCTGGAACCGGACTTTGGTATCTTCAATGATCCGACGACTTCCGGTAGGGAGTTGTGATGTGAGCTGGGATATCCTGATGTACAACAACAACATATATTTAATATAGCGCACATATTTATACACAGGCGCGAAAAAGACAACTGACAGGAACATCACAGCGAGCAGGGAGTAGGCACAAATAGAAAAATGAAAACACGTTTGCAAAACTGGAACATGCTAGATTGCCGTTGGCTATCAGATAGGTCATCCGCCCTTGAACCAGGTTTTGCTTTTATTCCTGTCGGATGTCTAGCCACCCTCCTCACTGCAGAACAGTGAGGGAGCCGGTTTAGTCGCCGACGAATCGACCATGAATCTGGTTGTGCTGGAATTACACGGTTACCAGTAGCAGGGCGAAGCCTGGCCAGACAACGACGAATGCAAAAACGGGACGCAGCAACGAAAGCAGATAATTCGCAGTGATTAAAAAGACAAATATCAAGAAGGAACAACGAGGGTACAGCACAGGACGATCAGCACGAACACTCATATAACCAAGGACCAATCATACATTTAATCATCAAGATAACGAGTGAGCATATATTCATGAAGATCAGCAGAAAAGGATCGGAATGGAGACTTGTGGTGAAGGTAAGATGGAAGCGAGTTAAAGATACGAGGAGCAGATAAATAAAAGGATTTGGATGACCAAGAAGATTGATTTAGAGCAGGAGGACAGACTAATGGCACAGGATTGCGACAAAAAGTACGATTATTGAGAGTCAATAGGGAACGGAGATATGAAGGAGAAGAGGGAGTGGATAAGTTTGAAGACCAGACAACATACCTTATAGCGGATATGAGAAAGAGCAGGTAACCAACCGAGTTGCCGGATAAACCCCGAAGTGGGGGTTCGCGTAGGAAGCCTCAGTACAAACCGACAAGCAAGGTTGATCACTGCTTGGAGTTGGCGGATAGATTTCAAGGTAAGATGGAAGAAGAACGAGTTGCAATAGTCGATCTTAGAAAAGATATAGGAGTTAACCAGAAGACTAGCTGGTGAGACATCAATCGACGAACGAATAGGGTAAAATTGTCGGAATAAAAAGCGGCACGAGCGGGTAACCTGAGAAAAATGAATCGAGAAAGAAAGGTTTGGATCGAACAAAACACCCAAATTGCGCATTTGATTGGCTAGCGGAAGGTTGATAGAGTGAGGAGAAATTCGAGGAGGGTGAAAGACTGGATATTCTGTTTTGTCGGGGTTGAGAACAAGTTTGCGTGAAGCAGCCCAAGAAGAAATATGGGTGAGCAGCATAGAAACCAAATTTGAAAATGAGGAGAAAGAGGAAAATATATTTGGATGTCGTCAGTAGGACCAAGAAGTGAGTCTTGTGGAACCCCAGAGGTGAGAGGGAAGTTAAAGCTGTATTTCTGTGAACGGCATAGGAACGATCGTTTAGATAAGAGGTAAGGTGAGAAAAGGCAGTAGATGTGAGGCCTAGATGAGCAAGATCACAGCATAAGATTTCGTGGTCGACTAGATCGAAGGCAGCAGAAAAATCTAAGGAGATCAGAAGGAGGTTCATCAGGTTCATGTAGGACAGTGGTTCCCAACCTGGGGGTAATGTAGGGGTGACAGGAAAATGTTGAATTCTGAGAAGTAAGAAGAAGTAGAAGAAGAAGAAGAATGTAAGAATTCTGAAATTCAAGAAAACATTGCGGTACCTTGTATTGGGATTAATGTTAACTTAGCATATTATGTTCATTGTTTGCATTGTGTGGATATTGTATTGCTCATATGGCGTGTTATATATAGTTGTGTGTGCACGCGTGCGTGTGTGCGTGAATGCTTACAGTAACATGTACAGTAACAAAAGGGTAAGATGCTTAATATGGGATGCTAAATTGGGTAACAAGGTGAAAAAGGTTGGGAACCACTGATGTAGGAGGTTCAACGATGTTCGCCAGCCACTTGTCCAGTTGTCGTTTGAGGGAATATGGTGCCACTCCCGTTATATTTCTGAGTTCACGTGGCAGGCAGTTGAAAAGACGCGTACCTATCATTGTACCTATTTGGGTGTGACGCTTGAAGATCCTTCTACGTAGCATAGTCGGCCTCGTCTTTGGTTTATTATCTGATGTAGGTATACGGGATGTTGAGTGATAATACACAGCAGGAAGTAAAATAGCATAGCTTGGTAGCGCTGGCTAGGCGACATCAGGGTTTTTTTCGGTGGTGTCATACAAATATTCCATATGATTCACTGTTTTACTGAGGGAGACGATGAGGTTAACATTGTGCGACTTGGAGCCGTTATTTACTGCGAGCTCAAACCAACGAATTTACTTATTTACACGGTTTCCTAGTTAGTTATTTCTTCACAATAAGATCGCTCGTTCAAACTACGTTGTTCTGTACTTAATATCACTTATTATAATTAATACCATAAATGCGTATTCATATTTTGAGTTATTCATTATTCGTTTCACATAGTTGATTCAGGCAGGAAATAGGAACTATTGCGATGCACACATTAGTGACTGTGTCACACCATCATTGGAAAGCGCATTAATCACCCACTGTTTGATTTGTATTTCCCAGCTGGCCGCTGTACACGCCACTAAACGAGCCATCTGCGACCATCGCGGCATGTACTGTGTTTGTCACTCATAACACCGTGCCGCCATGACTCATAAAAGAGCGGGCTCACTGAAAACCAGCGCCGCCATGAAATTCCGCTCTGCCACCGGCGCGCCTTCCTCGTCGTCACCTACTTCATCCTCTTCATTCCACTCGAGAAATACTTCTAGCGGCACTCAACCAGTGGCGCCACAGGCCAGCATCAGCCACGTGTTGATGCTGGTGGCACTGCATGCGTGCCGACGCGTCGTGCTCGTCGGTGCCGACACCAAACTCGGCTGGCACGCGTTCGTCGTGGTTGGAGTCTCGCTGGCCGCCGAGCTGTTGCCGTTGCCGCCCGTCACCTACCTGGCTGACAAGCGCAACGCGCTCAACAGCTACTTCGTCAAGCTGGGCTGGGCATGGACTCTGGCGTCGGCCGGCTCGATACTGGTGCTGACAGCGCACGTGGTCGGCGCCCGTCAATGGTGGCGCGTGCGGCGACACGTGGCACGACTGGCGGCCGCTACGCTCGTGTGGTACACGGTCACGGCGTTGTTTGAACGCATCGAGGCGGCGACAGGCGTGTGCCGCGCGCGCTCTGCGTCGCCACAGTCGCCGCGTCCAACCAGCCGCGCCGCGTGCGTCAACGCCGGCATGACGTGGATGACAGGATTCGACATTTCGGGACACGCATTCCTGCTGGTGTTCAGCGGGTTGTTGTTGCAGGAGGAGGCGTGCGCCGTGGACGGCTGGGAGGGCATCAGCGATATGATCCGCATCGAGGACCACGCGCGTCAGCACCAAACCCCCACGGACTGTCCGCCTTCTCCGGGCTTCAACTCCGGTCCGAGCTCATCTTCGTCGTCCAGTGGTGGCAGTTCACCGCTGAAACACCTATCAATCGTCGATTATCAGGCGGTACGCGACGCTTACTCGCGCCACACACCGTCGGTGCGCGTGGCCCTGGTGGCGGCCGCCATACTGTCGCTACTGTGGGACGTTATGCTGGTGGCGACGGCGCTCTACTTCCACACACCGCTGCAAAAGGTGATCGGCGGGTGCGTCGGCGTTGCGTCGTGGTTCGCTCTCTACCGCTGTGTGTTCCCGGTGGCGGCGACCATTGGCGGAGGTCGTTGGCTCGCGATGCCCGGTGAAGGAGGGCTGTTTCGATACGCGGGACAATCACGTCACGACGCAACCGTTCCGTCGGCGGGTTGGTGGCGACGTTGCTGTTCGCCAAACACGTCTTCACTTTTTCGTGGTGGCGCCATCAATGGAGCGACGAGCACATGTGCCGGATCAACATCGGGGTCGAATGTGGACGCTGCCAAGTTTATGGGCATGCCGCTCTACGCTCTGAGAAAACGCCAAGGTGTGGCGGGTGCAACTACGTGAGTGTTTTGAGTTCACATGTTTGTGTGAGCTGCTGTAGTGTTTGAAGTTTCTAGTCCCCTTATAGGAGCTTGTTTTGCTCTTGTGTGTTTGGATGCAGTGTTGACATTACTCGCTATATGAACCACTTAAAGTTTAACGCCAACACTCTTGATTGTAAGGTTATATTACCCTTGAATTCTAAGATTGAACCGAGCGTTGATGCTTACAGTCTCAGCGAATATAGTCTATGAAGGTGTATTCCTTGTTTGATGTTTCCTTAATAAACACAACACCCGAACGTAATTATGGAAATCCCGGAAAACTTTCACTCGTATTGATCATACACGATGCTATAAAATTTTAGTCCTGTTAACTTATCGCAAAATCTTGGACCGTATCGCACAATGAAAGCCATGCAATTACAAAGCTCACCGACGAAGATTCTGGGCAAGTTCATTGTCGGGTAGGCAACCACAATGAACATGATCAAACATGTGACAATGATCACAATGTGATCGTGAATAAACCCCGGGAGAAGGTCTCAACGGATATTGTGATTTTTCAGTTGATCCAGAAACTAAGGTACCCAAGCAGAGGCTTATATCAACCGTAATATATGACATCCGCCAGTGTTGGGATCTCTACTACGAGGAACGATATAAAAATTTGAGCAAGGACACGTGGATGAAAATGCCGACGAAATGTTACAGTCAGAAGAATCTCAACAGACCAGCAATACAACACGCTTGCATTTCCAAGCAAGCAAGCGATTTCCATGCGTTCTTCGTCACAAAAGTGAAACCGATAAACAGACGATATTGAACAAACACAATGTCTACAATTTATAGTCGTGAACTGAACGCCTACAAGACGCTCATGGTAATGCGCTGTCGTTTCAATGTGTCCATGCGGCGCGTGTATGCGCGTGTATGTATTAGCGCGTGTATGTCACACCATTTTCTCATTTCTCGCCAAGTTAATTTCCGTAGTCGCTATCTGAGTATTGGCGACGTATGCGATTAATTTGAACGTCACTCAAGCCTTCAGGATGATAATATTCGATCGCCTCTTTCATCACAGCTTCCGCATTGGCCAACTGCAACTGAAACGCAACATTTCGCCCATCATAACACTTCAGTCCATATCACTATTGCGCATAAAATGACTGTGAGTGCCTCGCACGCAGCAAATTTTACTACGCAGACATGAGTCCACTGTATGTTACAGTGCCCAAACACTGTGAATATTTGATAGATGAGTTCAGATACTGAAAACCTTAGAGGAAGAAAACGGTTAACAACAGAAATTAGGAAAAAACGCTTTGAAGAGGACCTGCTGCTACTTGGAAGTTTGATTGAATGGACGGTATAATTGAATGGAAGAGGATCTGAACACGGTTAGACTAGCAGTGATGTAAGTCTAACAGCGCCTGTCACTTATTTTATACCAACATGTTAGATGTTAGCACGTGTGGCTGCGTAGTACCGGCGGTATCGCATACGACAACGGAGAGAGAGCCGTCGCTCGCGACTGATCGTCCATCGTACTACACCTCAGCAGTCCATCACACCATAGTCCGTGTATTACAAGACCAGTGGCTGCTGCTTTCAAACACCCCACTCCGTGTCGTCTACCATCCTGCCATGAGCCTTCATACACGTCTCCATTAGCTGCAGTCACAAGAAGGTTTGGAACTATATCCATCAGAAACTTGGCAAGGACAATGAGAAAACTATCAACTACAAGTTAACACTAACACATGCAACAAAATTCAAATGAGTTATTGGCAATATGTTCAAACCGAAGAAAATGTTATCAACACCAGACAAATATTCACCAATACCTCAAGCTCCACTACTGGGAGAAATTACACTGAACAAAAGTGATCACATCACATCTATAAAGAAATTTACCCAGACGTTGAGTGCCCTGTCCGTGACGAAATCCGTTGAACCAATGACCGTCATAAACGCTGCCGTCGGGATAGTGCATCACTCCCGAGCCTGTACGAGCCCCATTAAGCCATTCACCTCTATAGCTGCGACCGTCCGAGTACAATTGCACACCGTAGCCCTGTGTTTCCATACACACGCAAAAGCACGTAACCGGTTGAGCGATGTTTTCTGGTTGAGGAAAGGCCCACTTCAAATCCCCACCAATTGAAGGTATGTTGAGTCGTTGGTCATTCAAGTGTGAACACACACAAGTCCCAGTCGATGAATATTAAAAGTGCACATTGACTCCTAATAATAATGAATACACAATCGCTCGGTGTCAGTATCTCTCTTCACCTGACGGCATCCTCGGTGCCAAAAACCGTCGTATTTGGAACAGCGGCGCAAATCAGCATCATGCCTGATATACACTCCATGACCAGAGAACTGGTCGCGACACCATTCTCCAGAATACACCGCAGACGACCAGCGCATCACTCCTCTTCCTGCACATGCAATCCCCAATGACTACCCCTGATATGGCATAAAGATGTATCGCAGTGGCGGCGCACGGGAATTTCCGGTGGGTGGGCTGAGGGAGCTAAGGAAAAATGCGGGGGCTTGGCGAAATATAGTGACCATATTCTGAATCTGATATGAAGATAATTATCTGATACTTCTATCTGATCTTAGATACTTGTCTGCGCGCGTGAATAATTTACCTTGATAATTTTAATAATTTAATAATTTTAATAATTTAATAATTTTAATAATTTAATAATTTTAATAATTTAATAATTTTAATAATTTAATAATTTTAATAATTTAATAATTTAATAATTTTAATAATTTAATTTAATAATTTTGAACCATGGACCTTTTCTAGGCCAAAGATAATTTCAGTGACTTTTTTTAGTCACTGACACGATACTTAGATGATTTCACGGGATGAACCCGTACAAGCCGCACAGCTCCCCAAAAAGGACATATCCGGGAAGAGGATGCAAGGTCACCCTATGAAGCATGAGGAACTACACACGAGATGTACATAGTCAAATTTATTGGGAGCTCAGAGAGGCTTGGTACATTTTTGGGAGACTTCAGCCCCCCTTGGCGCCGCCACTGATGTGTCGGCATATATAGTGCGAGCTAAACTGCACTCTTCATTGCGGTGTCACTGCGTAACCAGTGGCGGCGCCAGGATTCTTCCGATGGGGGAGGATGCTAAGGAAAAAGTACATAATATGAACGCTGACTACATAATATTATAAGGGACTAGGTCACACTGATTCAGTCCTCGAGCTTGAACCATAATTGCAGGACTTCATTTACAGTGGTAAGAAATTGTATTGTCCATGATTATGATTTGGGGGGGGCTTGGCACATTTTTGGGGGCTCCAGCCGCCCCAAACCGCCCCTTGGCGCCGCCACTGTGCGTAACACAAGACATTGCAAACTTCCAATAAAACACTAGTTTCCATAGGAAGTTTACGGTCAAATAGTATGTAAAGATATCCTTCCATATTCGAAGGGCATTTCCTACACATAGATTGTCGCAATTCAACTCACCGTGTTTCTGGTTGTTCTTCCATTCGCCCGTATAGACGCATTTCTCAAAGTAGATTGGCGGACGATTCCCAGTACGCACAGAGTTGTTCTCTTGTGTTCTGGCGTGAAGTTTGTGCCCATTTCTTCGACTTGATTTCATGCTCAAAAAATTTACAAATGGGAGCAGAGAAACAACTAAGAATGAACTAACAAGCATTTGATAACGTCACTAAAATTTATGGCATTACCAAGTATGTCATATTCAAAAGAAATTGATGTTTTTCGGAAGAAAATCACCTCTCATATAGCACATCAGTCCTCCGCGTAGAATATTTTCCTGTACTATAATTGCTTATGAAAAATGTAACTCATTGTACTATCATTGGTAAGATGTAACCCAGTGACATTCGGCAAAGACAAGCGTTATACACTCAATGCCCTTCAATGCAGTACCAACACTTTATTGTACTGACGTCGAATAACCGCTCTAGTGTGCATGCGACAGAATCTATAGAAAGTGACGGAGCGGGATACGTGCTAAGCGAGTGATAAGTAGGGTGACCTCTTGTTGCAAATGCAACTTTTTTATCATAGACTCTACTCATCCTGAAAAGCCCAAAAATACGTTTATTTTTTATCTGAGGTAAGTATTGAGTGAGTTATAAATGCAACTTTTTGCAACTTTTGGTTTTTAGCGCAACTTTTGCAACTTTTCGTTTTTAGCGCAACTTTTGCAATTTATTCGTTTTTGAGGGCAAGTTTTTTGGCTTGAGAACAAGTTTTTGAACTTTATGATCAGTTTTTACACTTCCAATACAGTTTTTAGTTCTTGAAGCTGTTCAATACAAATAAAATTGACGCATTGTCAATGCAAACTAAATACATGTGTTTGAAAGGCGTGTGATGTAACCGTGTGAATTGGTAGGCATTATGTGTGCGCGTGAGTGTGTGTGCCCACATCGAGAAAGAGGAGCGCTCTGATTTACATAGACACGTGCATTTGTCCATCTAAAATTTACGTGCATTTGTCCATCTAAAATTCACAATGGGTTGATAGGGCAACGGTTGAATGCTGGTTAGTGCGCTAGTGATAGTTTGTGGGTGTCTGTTGATCGTTCATAATGCCTAAGTGTGCTTCATCCAAGAAGGCTAAATGCCAAGCCATTGTGCAAAGGTATCCCGAGGAATTCCAGCTTACGACCAAAGGAGATTTGTTTTGCAAATTATGTGTATGTTCGGTAGACGGAGAGAGGAAATCTTTAGTGGACAAGCACAGAGGATCATCTAAGCATCAAGCGAAAATGAGCAAAAAATCATCGCAGAATGAACAGTTATTCATTCCAAAGCAGAGATATGATATTATTGATCGAGTTACCCGAGGTTTTCTCTCGGCCGATATACCACTGAAAAAACCCCGCAATCAAAAAGTGCGCGAGCTGTTTGAGTTCATGGGCCAGTGTCCACCATCTGAATCAGCATGTCGTTCTCGTGTGATGGAGATGGCTGACAAGGAACTGCAGGACATGATCGACAGACTGTCGAACCTGGAGTTGTTTTTCGTGGCCGATGAAACAGAAGTAAACGGAACCAAGTTTTTCAGTGTCCTGGTTGGCAACGTCTCTGAACCTACAAAAACATATTTGGTTCACTGTAAACCCGTCTCCAGTGTGAACAGCCAAGTAGCCATTGAGCACATTGATGACGCTGTCAAAAGAGTCGACGTTCAACGAAGCAAGGTTGTCCTGCTCATTTCAGATGCTGCCAGGTACATGGTGAGTGCAGGCAACACACTGAAGAAGCTTTACCCGCGCCTTTCTCATGTCACCTGTGTTGCACATCTTTTACACAACTGTGCTGAAAAGGTCCGAGCCAAGTTTCCCAGTGTAGACACACTCATCGCTCGAGTGAAGGCTGCTACTACGAAAAATCGGGGTCGCCGAAACGCGTTCAATGCCATAGGATGTCCACCGCAACCTGTTGTCACACGATGGGCAAGCTGGTTGAACGCGGCGTTTTATTACGCAGAAAAGTTGCCAGAGGTTAAAGAGATTGTTTCTGGCTTCGAAAGAGGTCTTTTGGTGTCTCGAGCCAAGGAGGCACTTGGGAATGCAACAATAATCGAAGACCTGGCTGCGATCAAGCGGAACTACGTTGAGCTCGCTCAATTGTTTCCCAGAGTCGAAAGCCCCTATTACACATTAGAGGCAGCGTTCAGTGATTTGACCAAGCTGAAATTCGGTGAAGATGCTGATCTCAAACAATATCTCACCAAAAGGATCGAGAAAAACACAGACCTGAAGGCCATTCTGAAGTACGAGCGCAGTGACATCTCACCAGTTCTGTATGTGAGTCTGCAGCATTGTCAGGCAACATCTGTTTCAGTTGAAAGGTGCTTCAGCATGCTGAACAAGTTGCTTGCAGACGACCGAAACTTTGATATAAAAAAATGTGGAGGCCTATTTGAGGATGTATTACAATTCTTCTGACTGATCATGTATTCGCATACAAATATATTTTGTGTTTTGAGTTATTCTTAATCTTTATACAGTTGTATCTGGTTTTGATTATTCTGGAGCAAACTAGATTGCATTCTGAATATCAACTTTAGAGCAACAACGCTAGCATATGGTTCTTGCATCAATTTGGGATATTCGTTAGTGGTTTGATTAACTTACACATTGATTATAGACGCTAAATGTATTGATATTTAAAAAAACAATGACATTGAAATTCAACAACGGAATAATACTTCGTCACGATCAATATACATATATTTTAGGGTCCGCGCTCAAAGAAAAACAAATTTCATGACAAAATAATTGAAAATGCTAAAGATAACAGGAACTTATCCCAAAATGTTCATACTCAAAATCTTAGAACATTTGTCAAACAATTCGTTATTCGAACATTCTCAACCATTTTTAGTTGTGTTTTCGAAAATAAATTATTGCAACTTTTAGCGCAACTTTTTTAATTTTTAGCGCAACTTTTCTTGATTTTTAGCGCAACAAAAGGTCACCCTAGTGATAAGTCAGAGGTGACCAAGGTTCGAACGCTCGCACCGCGCGCCGGAGTCACGTGGTTAGCGAAAATGAGCGCTTGGAGATCAATTGGCAGCAATTGGCTAGCTTGCCTACAATGACCTGTACGCAGTGAACTCCGAAAAAATAGCATTTGAAATTATTCGAACTAAAATTTATAGAACACAAGTAACCGATGCCTTCTGTGCTCATAGAACTAACACCAACGAAATCAGGAATTTGGCGAAGCTAAAATAGAAAGGCAACACTGAATTTCGATTGCACACTCAAATTGCTCCTTTTCATCGAAAATAACGGTCAGCGAGAAAATACTCCAGACATGAACGCTGAGTAATGACCAATGTCCATTTAAGGTGGTAACGTCATTGTGATTCAACGTAGACGCGGAAATTGTACCGCGTTATCACTGGAAATACCAGTCGTTTGCAAAGTGACAACTTGTCGTCACACATGAACATGATGTAAAAAAAATTACACGGACAAAGGGGCGCCACACTTTACAGCGCTGTTAATGTTTGACCATCCGAAATCTCGTGGGCATATTGTTTATCTGCAACGACAAATAGGTACATACATCGCAATGAATCATGAATGTACCACGACTCATAACTGTCTCAGTCTGCTCATGTCATTTATGAAAAATCGCCACTGCAATCAACCTCCCTTCTTTCGTTCCAGAGTTACTCCTGCTGACGCACACACACACGCACACACATGCACAAATGTGTACAAAAGCATAGCCTCTCGTAGACTGCAATAGTGCAGCTCAGGCAGCAGAGTGAGCAGCTGCAACACGAGACTTCGTCGCACACGGGTCGCAACCTGAACATACAGTGAGATGCAGGTGAGAAACGCATTGTACGTGTGACTTGACGTTAGTGTTCGTATTTATAGTTCACGTTTGGTTGGTGGTAGCAACACAGTCTGAAGATCAGTGCCGCTTGTCCTTGCTGGATGAAGGACGATTGAAAATAGTTGTCTCAAAGAGATTAACTCAAAAAGGAAAATATTATAAACTCGAAGATTAGATTAGAAGATAAGATTATTAACTCAAATAGGATAACCCAGAAAGAGAGATTAACTCACAGATTACACACAGACATGAATTTTACTTTAGACACAAACACCCGGAACGATATGCACATCAGATAAAATCAGCGATACGTATTCAAGCAAAGGCTACAATTAGCGGTGATTCCAAGAGAAAAGTGTGGGCTCATCAGTATCAAATGTCATCTGCGACAAACGGCCATTGCAGAACTGATGTTTACGCCAGGCGTATTGGACTGACTTCTTTGGGCAAATATTTTTACTTATATTGCGGGGACGTTAGCATGATAAAGTCAAGAAAAACGTTTTGAAAGCCAAGTGAGTTTTGTAAGTCACCACTTATCACCAATGTCGGACCACTCCTGGTGGCCGTTCGTAGGATATATATTAGCTGGGAAATAGTTTCTGTAGCACCAATACTCCATAACAGTGTTGTTTTCCTGTTCAATGTAACCGATACTCTACGATGATGACAATAGGAAAAACAAACCACGTCTAAAGATATGCGTGCATGTGTGTTTGTGGATAATGTTCGCAGAGTTCTCAGAGAATGCTGATCGCCCTATTTGCATGCATGCTGTTGCTGGTATGCATCTCCCCCGTAGAGAGTGGTAGCCTCAAAAAGCGATTAAAAAAATTCCGAGTAGAGGTGAACCGGTTTCTCAAAAATAATTCAACCCGTCACATGCTAGGCTTGAATGGTACCAGGAGCGCATCACCAACCCTCGGCACAAACCCACGGAACGCAATGCTGATAGTCGTCTCCGGCTATGCTATGACTTTGATAGGGCACCGCTTATATTAGAATCAACCCCTCATCAGTGAAACAGGACCATCCCGAGACTGGAAACGCTCGGGCTGGAGAAGATTCATGAAGATAATAAGACAGAAACACTTACATAGAAACATACACCACACCACCTAGATACCTACGCCACCTGGATAGAAGCAGCAGTTGACATAGCAACGAGCTGTTTGCTAGCAGACATGTGCTCCAGACATGTGCCGCGTGCTAAACATAACATGCTACCTCTGTTTACAACCTGTTCTACAATGGCCATATTGAAGAGTTTGTTCACTAAACGTCTGCTGCATACGCAACTTGTCACACCTGTTTCACTCACACTGTTGTGTCTAATTAGTTGAAATGTTCAAAACAATTGAACGTACACCGAACTAAATAACAATCACTATAATTGAACCAATTTTGGCTGCAAAATACACGTTCTTTTTGAAATGTCTCATTCGTTACAGACTTTAAAACTGTTTGGGTGCTTGAAAAAGTTGAAACCCCGTCCATAGTATTTAGTATGCCATTATAACGATAAACAGTTATCAAAAACAAAATTCGACACTGATATTTTATTAGTATCTGCGCTAATTATGCTGAAATATACACAGTGAATTACACAAAGTCATCATAATTAGACCACCGTACATCCCCAATGCAGCCAAACAACATCTAAACAGGTAACTAAATCCAGACATAGAAACAGTGAAATACAAAATCTTGAGTTAGCAGAAAAGTGGCAGTGATTCGTATCATGCAGCCTCGAAAAAGAAAAATCAACCACGAAGAAAAACAGAACACAATCACGAACACGAACGTCATAGCACATCAATGAATTATAGAAACGCAGCGAAAATGAGAGTGTGTGTAAGAAGCGCTAGCACGGCAAACACGAGAGCCTCTGAAAAGGAAGTACAGTGGAACCTCGACATACGAGCTGCTCTACTTACGAGAAACTCGAGATACGAGCCGTCTTTCGAGCAAAAATCGTGCTCTACATACGAGTGAAAATTCGAGTTACGAGCATTTCAGATGCTCCCGCTAGGTGGCCGAGCGATCGAGGCCACCTAGCGCCAGGACTGCCATTTTTGTTGTAAAGAAATTTTCAATGACAGTCTTTCCTGACTTGCAAAATATTGTTTGTCATTTTTTTCGGTCGTGACACCTGGCAACCCTGCCCAGCGCTCGTCCCAGCAGTAAGCACGTGTGTTTCCCCGCCGTACAGGTCTGATCCCGCGCTCTTGTGTTGTGTTGGTTTTATCGCATTTATCTCCTTTTTGTGGCTTTTTATGTGACATTAATCATGAGTTCTAAAGAAGGAGATGGAAAGGCGTCCTCTGAGAAGAAAAAGAGGATGACGTCAATCGTAATGAAGCAAGAGGTAATAGACAAACATGAGCGTGGTGTTCGTGTGAGTGATCTCGTAAAGCAGTACAATCGGTCATCATCCACGATCTGTACAATATTGAAACAGAAAGATGCCATAAAAGCTATGAAACCGAGCAAGGGAGTGACTATTCTTTCCAAAATGAGGACCGACATCCATGACGAGATGGAGAGACTTCTGTTGTTGTGGATACGTGACAAGGAGCTGGCAGGAGATACCGTCACGGAGAGCATCGTCTCCGAGAAAGCGCTGTCCATCTACAAGGACCTACAACGTGAGGCAGCGTCAACAGAGGGTGAGACATCGTCGGGTACACGTGGAGTGTATTTCAAGGCAAGCCATGGCTGGTTTGAGAAATTCAAGAAAAGGACAGGCATCCACTCTGTGATACGGCATGGCGAAGCAGCGAGTGCAGATACCAAAGCCGCGGAGGAGTTTACACACCGCTTCGCTTTACTAATTTCGGAAGAAGGTTATATCCCGCAACAAGTGTTTAACTGCGACGAGACGGGCCTTTTTTGGAAGAAAATGCCACGCAGGACATTCATCACCGCTGAGGAGAAAAAACTGCCGGGCCACAAGCCAATGAAAGATCGTCTAACCTTAGCAGTGTGTGTTAATGCCAGCGGTGACTGCAAAGTAAAGCCACTGCTGGTGTACCATGCAGAGAACCCGCGCGCATTTAAGACTCATAAAGTCTTGAAAGAGAGGCTACAGGTGATGTGGAGGGCAAATGCAAAAGCGTGGGTGACCCGGCAGTTCTTCACTGAATGGGTAAATCTAGTATTTGGCCCTTCAGTGAAGCAATATCTCCAGGAGAATGACCTTCCCTTGAAATGTTTGCTTATTCTAGACAACGCTCCCGCACACCCCCATGGCCTGGAAGACGGCATAATGGAAGATTTCAAGTTCATTCGGGTGATTTTCCTCCCCCCAACACCACTTCAATCCTCCAGCCCATGGATCAGCAGGTGATCTCAAACTTCAAAAAACTGTATACCAAACATTTGTTCCGACGATGCTTTGAAATCACGGACAATAGTCAGATGACCCTTCGTGAGTTTTGGAAGGAACATTTCAACATTGCCATAGCTCTGAAAATGATTGATGCTGCATGGCAGGGCATTACGACACGTACATTGAATTCTGCCTGGAAAAAATTGTGGCCCGATTGTATCCCTGAAAGCGACTTCGAAGGGCTTGACGTCGAACCTGGGCCCGAGGTGGTGCTGGACGAGATTGTTTCCCTCGGAAAATCCATGGGGCTGGAGGTAGATGAGGTGGATATCTTCGAGCTTGAGCACGCTGAGGAGATGACAACAGAGGAGTTGAAGGAAGTACAGGCAATGCAACAGACGGAGGTGTTGCAAGAGATCAGCAGCGAAGAGGAGGAGATGCTGGAGAAGGGGACGTCCACAAAGGAGATTAGAGAGGTATTGGCTAAATGGGAGGAAATTGCTGCTTTCGTTGAAAAGAAACACCCAGAAAAAGTGACTACTAGTCGTGCTGCAGCTCTCTTCAATGACACTCGCCTTACACATTTCCGTACCATTTTGAAAGGGAGGCAGAGACAAACCTCCTTGGATAAGTTTTTCTTCGAAATACCTATAGAAAGTGAAAGTGCTGCGAGTCCAGCTAAAAGGGCAAAAGAAAGTGAAAATAATTAAAAACGCATACACCTCCGTTAGTGCTGATAATTAACTCGCATTTTATTTCTTTAATATCATATTATCTAGCAATCAGTTGTGTTTGTGTTTTAGTAATAAATTTGTGTGTTTAGTGTTTGTGTTTGTAGTAATCAGGAAGATGTGTTCATAGTTATTTAGGGTTAAGTTGAAAAATTTTGGGAGGCCAGGAACGGAATAATTGGTTTTCAGTTATTTCTTATGGGATAACTTCGCTCGAGATACGAGCACGATCCGGTAACGAATTAATGTCGAGGTTCCACTGTATTGTGACCGCAAGGCAAAAGCCACACATACACACACATACACATACATGCATACACACATATACATGCATGCATACACACATATACATGCATGCATACACACATATACATGCATGCATACACACATATACATGCATGCATACACACATATACATGCATGCATACACACATATACATGCATGCATACACACATATACATGCATGCATACACACATATACATGCATGCATACACACATATACATGCATGCATACACACATATACATGCATGCATACACACATACATACATCAAGTGAATAAACGCAGAATGTGCTTGATAACATCCTCGAATAAAGTATGCATGCCATCGTATATAAAGAAAACGTTTGAAAACACCCACGCACACACACAAACACATATGTCCCACACAAACGTCATGACATCAACCTTGAACATGCACGCAGAAAATCTTGAGCGTCGCCCAGTCAGCTGAGACTGCCAGTTCATAGTTTCCCAGTGAAATAACCATTGATAAACGGACAACAAACACCACACGCCTCGTACATACAACCAAATCACCAAGCTCATCCACTGAAACGAAAACCCGCTTACGCTGCTCCAACAAGTTTATGTGTGTGTTCGTGTGTGTGTGTGTGTTCGTGTGTGTGTGTTCGTGTGTGTGTGTGTGTGTGTGTTCGTGTGTGTGTATGTGTGTTCGTGTGTGTGTGTTCGTGTGTGTGTGTGTGTGTGTTCGTGTGTGTGTGTGTGTGTGTGTGTGTGTGTGTGTGTGTGTGTGTGCGCCGGCTGAATTTGTTCACTGAGGCAGCTGAACATTGTACAATTGAGCCAGGGCCTCGCGCGCAGCAGTCATCCGAGCCAGTTTTTTGTTACCAGCTAACATTACACACATACACAAACATACATACACATACATACACACTTTGGGGAATGTTGTATCATACATGAGGACTCAAGAACCATATCTGAAAGGCGAATCCTCTTCAAGACACGCAGCGCAAAATAGAACAAGTGTGAAGAATGAGCAAACGCAACAAGATAACATAGAGCAGAAAGCGCCGTTAGAAAGGCTATATACATCACCCATTCACTCATTGATTCGTTGCGCCCACTGATGACAAGCCAACGCAACAATTCCGCATCCGTGAACAATAGCGATGTCAATGCCCAACATATATTTGAATATGTGTGTGATTGTATCTGATTGTATGTGAATGATTGTATGTTGTGTGCAATGTTTATATCAGCGTAATGGAGACATTAAGCGTTAGTTGCGCTTTATAAATGTTTTAATAAATGAAATGAAACTAAATGTGTGCGTGTGTGTACGTTTAATTTACCTGACGCCGAGAATGTATGATCGGGAGGTACAGTCAGTGATACTGTCACAGAATGAGCGAGAGTTGGTTCAGCAAGAACCTGCACACACACACACACACACACACACACACACACTCACAAATGCTCAGTGACAACACACAATTTTCTCAGCCGTTACCATCCAATAAAAATGTAATATGATAATTATTACAGTATTTTATGAAATATATAATCATTATCATTAGTAGTATTAAGCATAATACGGACGTATAAGTTGAATAAGTCAGCTTTTGGTTAGCATGGTGATCAAAGTGAAAAAAATTGCAGTGAACCCGCGTGAAACTGCAGGTGTGCATGTTTGTGTTTGAGCATAACCATTCACCCACTCCAGAGTCGAGGACAGAAGAGCAGAACAAACGCTAGTGAAAACGTAACGAAAATTTACGCCGCATTTTTTCACCACCAGAACTCGACAACAACCAAGTACAAAAACACACACAGAGAGAACAAAAAAGTGCCATAAATGACCAGTAAAAGACAAAAACGATAGAAAAACACAGGAATACGAGAGAAAAACGACCTTGACCGACGACACAATGAACCGGGCCAGTGGACAGTAGCGATAGAGCAGCGACACCGGGTGCGTGCAGACGTCGGCGCTCTGCGTCACTATTGCCGCACCGTCGCCACAAGCGTCTACAACACTGCGCTTGCGGCGTTTCTGACACATACGCACCACACAAACACACATACATACGTGTGTGTCAGTCAAACAGCTTCATTTGAACGGCGTTCAAATTTCCATGACTGGAATTCACTTGACAATACAGCAAATGATCTAGCAATAGGGCAGGCGGGAATACATTTCAAACCAAACATACCGATTGTTACAGCAATTATCATCAAAATCATCAATTACAGCAAGGCCTACACAAGCCTACTCAATGACATCACAGTGGCTTGATACTCCATGAAGAAAGACCACCGGCAATATCAACAAGCCAAACACAATAATCATAAGCAATGCACAAGCCTAGACATATGCACCATAGCAAATGCATTTTTATATGCAATACAAACAAACATCATTATGCACTCAAGCTATTGGACCTCCATATAGCTTTTCAACCCAATTAAAAACATATATAGAGCATATAATTTGAAAGCGACTATCAAAGCAGTAGTCTCAGTCCTTATGTTATACTGACACCTGGGGATAAGCACATAATGCATTTGTTTGCTACATTCATTCATCCACACAATTCACACACACACACCCGTGCACATTCATACAATCCTAGGCACACACTAGCATTTACCCATACACTCCTATGCACTCATACATCGCTATCTTTCTGGTCAATTTGGCATCTATGTGAACATGTGAACTAGCTTGGTAACCATCTGGAATACAAGAACATGAATTTGTCCAACCTGGTCTTAAAGCTTTCTACAGCATCTGCGTTGACTACATGGCTGCTAAGCATATTTCAGTTGCTTATTAAGAAGTAATAAATACGGACAATGAAATGGTTAAACTTAAACCCCATTCAAAATAATCTCTTACATTTAGCAATTAGTACTATATACGAGTAAAAATACTACGTTCATAAATACAAATACTATGTTGATAAATGCGTAATGACGAAAAATGACTGGATATTCAATTGATAATATAATCAGCCGTAGTCGCCCAGCAGCAAATTCAGTTGGCTTGACAAGATACATGTGATCAATGTGAGTGCATCAGTATATTTGCACGCAAGTACAATGTGGAAATCGTACAAAAATGACCAAAATAGACAAAATATTGAAGGGAAATTCAACGCAAGAGTAATAAATCAATAATAAGAAAGCAATAATCAAAATCGACAGACACCAGAACGACAAGAGAAGACCAAAGAAAGAAGCTATTGAGAAAATAGAAAGTGAGCATAAGCGAGAAAATGGCAACTTTTTTGGGCATTCCACAAGCGCCGGTTATCGGGTCGCCATCGGACGAGGCAGAAGCGTCCATAGAAGTGGGGCCGGGCTGAGCCGAGGAGTTGCTAGTTTTAGTGCCGTCAACGTTGATCAAGAACGGTGTGTTGGAGGGTGCCCGTACCACGGCCTACCAGCACACAAACACACACACACACACACACCTATACATTGCAAATGCAAAATGGATCAGTCACATATAGTGAAGGAAGAAAAAATATCGAATAAAAAGGACTGAATTGTAGGGTTTCCATTGAAAAATGATCTTCAAAGAGATACAACCAAAAAGCCAGAAAACAAACAGCTCTTTTCTTCTTCTTTAATCTTCTTTAATTTACCATCTATCCACTAATTTATATTATATAGTGTACGCATAATTATAAAATAATGGATCAGTTTGACAATATATTTGTTTATCTAATTATAGTTGCTGCAGATTGGCTATGATATATCACAATGGTATTGTGTATCACATTGTAGATGTATTGCATATTCTATTCTAATGATATTGTTCTTCACTTTTTGTCTCTTAATGACCGAGCTGCATGCGGATTTAACTCATGCAATTTATGGCGCTCCCGTTTTTACAATCTCACTGTGTAAATAGATTTTAATAAAATTACATTTAATAATAACGAACACAGACAACACAGAGCTGCACACTCACCCACGACTCCTCATTGTCCTGTTGCATATCCCAGCAGCCGTTGCCGCCGCCGCCGTCGGTAGGTACGGCCGACGCCTGGCAGGCGCGCTCGATGACGCACGCCGCATTGACGTCGACCACATCGGGCACGACGCCGACCACGCCGCGCTGCCAGTCGCTCAGCAGCTTGTGCATGGCGAAGGCCGCGAGCGCTCGCCAAGGTGTCCGCTCGGCGCCGCCGTCGGCCGCCGACTGAGCGCCGCCACCGCTCCAGCCCCGCACCATCGATCGCAGCGCCATCTCGGCGGCAGACGAACGCGCCTGTCGTTTGCTAATGTTGCTGGCCGTGAATACTTTGCCGTCCATCTAATGTATTCGTGTGTGTATGTATGTGTGTGTGTGCATGTGTGTGTGTGTGGGGGGGGGGTATGGGTGAGCGCGCGCGAGTGTAAAAGGTTATAAGCATAGACAGACATATGCAATGATTTTGCATTGTTGATAGATACAGATTGTTGTTAAATCAAGTCGTGTCCAAAACTTTTCTGGCTCTGTTTCACCAATCCCAGCATCTAGCTAGCGTTCATTCTGTGGACCGACCACAGTAACGAAAACTTCCACGACAGTATGAGACGTGCAGAAAAGCACGGTACTGCTTAAGAAAAACGAAAACATATACCCTCAACCAACTATATGGAATACGCTCACTTCAAAACAACCGATAGACACACACACACACACACACACCTGAATCTCGGCGACAAATGGCAGATTGGCGCCGGGCTGCGTGAAAGTGCACGTCACATCCGGCTTCAACTGATGCAGCACCATGCTGGCGTTGCGCGGACGCAGCATCTTGCGTTCGCGCGTTGTCAGTGCTGTGTGTGGCCGGGAGCCGCTCTTTTTCACGCCGGCCGCGTCGCGCTTGGTCTTCATCCACGGCTTGATGGGCACGCTGCCGGCGTTGTGCGCCTGACCATCCTCGACAGCAACGTCTTCGCCAATATCGCCGCCTCCGCCGTTGACGTCGCCGTCGGCCGGTGTTGACTCAAGTTGCTGCGCCGACAACGAAGCGGCAGTGGTCGCTGATTCAACAGCAACAGCAACGGGTTGCGCTGTTACGCTGGACATTTTCTGTGTACAAACAGCCTGTCGTCGTATGACGGTACACGTGAGGAGCGGGCCGAATGAAGAGCCCAATGAAGGAGCCGGTGACACAACGGACGAGTAGAGACCACAGGTTGAAAGTACGCATTAATACGCGGCGAAACTTATGACCAATAATACATATGTATGCGACTCACCGCATAAGACCCTCACTCATAGCTTAGCTCACTATAGCTTGGGTGACACACTCCATAAACGAATCAACAAATAACGTATTGTTTAAATCACAAACGGCACATTTCATCGAGCTATCACTGAGACATTGCTACCTCCAACACTAATCAATTACGTTCGTGCTGAAAAAATATTTAGGCAAACTATTACACAATAATGACCAGGTCAGGGCCTGATCCAAAATGTTCGGTAGTTGTTGTCCCTTTGCCGTAGAAATAAAACCCCAGAAAAATAAGCAATGTAACAAGCAACGAGTCAGTTATATATTTACATGAACAAATCGTAGAGACCAGAAACGCATCACATTATGCGCGGTAACACAATCCCAAACATTATCAAGGCGGCAACAAACTCTCATCACGCTCCCCTCGTCTCACAATTATCATAAGGGGAAAGAAGAGCGCAAATATTTAAGTGACGTCATAAATGACTTAATATTAAAATTAAACATATATATATATTGAATATAATCACAACAGTAGTCACGTTTGGATACAAGATACAGTCGGCTCTCCAAATAGCGGATTTCAAGGGACCGAACAAATTCCATTATCTAGAGGTTTCCACTAATTGGAGTTGTTCTCTGCAACAGGCTATCCACCATTGTAGTAAAGAAAACAAGAAAACTACAGTGGATCCTTGAAATACGAATAACTTAGTACACGAGTAATTTAGAATACGAGCATTTCAACTCGTCAAAAATTGATTTAGAGTACGAGCGATAAATCAGAATACGAGCAAATGCGAGGAAAGCATCCGTGTGATTGTTTTGAAAGTCCCGCGCGGCGACTTTTTGTAACTGACGAAATCATCCAGCTACACAAGGAAGAGCAGAGAGAGGTGAGAGAAGAGCTTTCATCAGGGGAGAAGGAGATAAAAATGACACCATTCCGTCTAGTGAAATTAAGAATTACTTTAAAAATTGAGAGGAATTACAAGATTTCATTGAAAATCACCACCCTAATAAAGAAGCGTCTGGCCGAACAATTAACTTGTCTTATGAAAATGCACTATCACATTTTAGTGACATGCTGAAACCACAGGGAAAAGCAAGCACCGTTAGACAGATTCTTGCTACCCAAAAATAACAAAGTGATTCTGAACCACAAACCGATCCCAGTGAAGCGAAATTAAGAAAAATAAGGAGAGTTAAGAGTTCCTCTGATTCAGAGGACTCACTCTCCCCACAGTAACTCCACTCCTCACCATTTAGGTGAATTAATGTAGATAGAGTTGTATTGTTTGAATAATTGAAAAATATACGTTTTTTCACACGTTTATACGTACATACGTTTTTTCTATTCTTGAGATTTGGAACGAATTAAATGAAAATTCATTAATTTCAATATGAAAATTACGAATTATTATATAACTTAAGAATTAGTAAGAATTAATTTGGAATTCGAAAAATTCGGTTTACGAGCTCGGTCTTGGAACGAATTAAACTCGTATTCCAAGGTACCACTGTATAATATATTTACAGACAGATGCGCGTGGGAGTCAATACACCACGCGTGCCCACAAGACTTCACACCAGGACCGCTGCTCAATCGCGAATTCAACACGATACATTCAGGCCCACACCGTCACATATGGGAGCACACACACACACATACAGACCTCACATCCGCCGCAATAACCAATCAGCGGCGAGCCGGTCATCCGCTCGCAGCTGCGCGGCATGAGCACTCGACAAACACACATACTCGCAAAGACAAAACACAACCGCAATCGCAAAGGCAAACACAAATAGGCACACCCACACGCTCACACAATCTCTCGCTCGCTCTCTCTCTCTGACCATACACAATCACACCACATTGTACATCGCTACTCCTTCACAAAAAATTCCCTTATCATTTACCACTTTGTATCTTTCTCATATGGTTCTACCAATATTTTTCATAACCCAGAAAGTTACTCAGCTGTGCGGCGCTATCCTCTGGACGCTATGGTTTTGGTAGGCTGCAATTTGCAGGAGACCCGTTTCATAATTGTTGGACGTATCATCGGTCTCCGATGCAATATTAATCGGAAAAATGAATTTTATACGAAAGTATAAGTTTCTGTGTGATTCATGTGTGAGCCCTCAACAATCTGGGGTCATAGGCGGCCGCCTAGTTTTCTTAAACCTATTAATATGCGTATGCCTATAACCGACCCTAATGAGTAACTCGTTTATACCAATCAGCTTGCAACAGTCAACTGATGTCAGTCGACAGGGTTATCAATACATTCCATACATCCTCCACTTACAATCACAGAAAGCCCGTATTCTGCTATTTGCAGGTGTGCTGTTTGAGTGGAGACGAATAGATTATTCCGCTACCTGGAGGTGTAATCGACAAATATCTGATAGAAATTTGATTGGATCAAAGAAGTGTTCCGCTATTTGGAGTTGAAAGCGTGTTCGACGCTATAACAAAATAAGGGCCCCCGCAGAACCTCAAATACTCGTACCGTTTGAAGTACACTTTTCAACATGTAAAATAACGATTAAATTCAAACATTCTTAAACCAAAGAATTTTAAAGCATTTTTAAACCGAAAATTCCTCACTGACCGGTAGACGTCACGAAACGAGAAATGTACGCCGAAATTGAAAACAGTCACGCCATATTTTTAGTGCTGGACGAAATCAATAGTATACCACACAATCACGTCGAGTACGGTGTGACGGTGTGACGGCCCAAGATGCGACCTGGCCCAAGATGCGACCTCGACGCTTGCGACGCGTATAAGGCATTCAATGCCTTTACTGAATATTCATTCCTTCACTGAAACTTGTAGGGTCTGTTATTATCTGTTATGAAATTGCATTTGTTGTTTGAATAGTTTCTTGCTGTCATATTCTGAGTTCACATTGATTTAATAAGTCTTATTGGGGCCTATATTTACTTGAGTGCTTATTCTGGTGTCTTATTTTCGTTGCAGTGGAAGTTGTTTGGACCATTCCATTGTTTGTTGTGTTTTGTTGTGGGAATGGTATCTGTTCAGGAAAATAGCTGCAGACGTTGAGCTATTATCTAGGTGATATTTGTCTTTGTGAACGATGTTTGTCTTTGTGCGTATTTGTCTTTGTGTTTGTGGTGTAGTCGTATTGTAGGCCCCAAACATGAGTTTCTTGGAAATTTCGTTTTGAGCGTGTTCTCCACATGTGTTCATTGCATGCTCCATCTGTTTTCGTTTTTCCTCCTTTTCATCTCTTATGTTGTCAGTCCTGTATTTCTGACTATTTCTACGAGTTTTGTTTGGCAATTAAAACGAATAAAATCGTTGATCGGTGGTTTGTTTTTCTACGCGTGAGCATGTGCACGTGCATTCACATAGGGGTAATTTGTAGTGACCCACAGGCTTGGTTCATCCTTAGATTCTTCTGCAATTATTTAGTTCATTGTTGACTGTCGAAGTGTCTCTTGAGTGACTGTTTTCTGACAATGCATGGCTGATTTACAGCTCGGCTTACAATCAAAGCATCACCATTTCTTACTAAATCAAATCTTGTTCTGCCACGGGGCTAGCAGAGTGGAATGCAGATGTACATGTCCACAATGACTACAGGTCCCCCTTCACTATGGAAAGTATTATCCGCTCAGAGGCGGGGTCTCATAGCTGCCACGCTGCTCGCTGTGACCTGCTTCTCATGGACGGAATTCGAGCATTCACATACACACACACACACACATTGTGTTCAACACTAATCTGAGTAGAATCAGATTGGTTGATGCTGAACAAGTGTTATACTAACCATGCAGTTTGAACTTGGACGCCCACTGGAGAATCTGATGTTTGATTATTGAAGAGGGCAGCGATGTTTGTAAATATACCCTCACATCCCCCAGAGTAGTGATTTTAAATTACATGAACTTCAATAGTTTTTAGTGTGCGTAGCCTACTTTGTCCACATATTGACCATATATAGATTGTTGACCATACGCATTTAAACACATCAGTAGAGAAGGCTATGTTCGCGTGTAATTTTGCGGGGGCAAAGCCTCACGGTTCCGGCTGGCACACCGCAGGTCCGGCCGCCACACGGGTTTTCGCAGTCACGGCCAGCACAGAAATACTTTCTCGGCACTGGTATCAATCACGTCACCGTTTGACCAACATAAAGCCCACCACCAGGGAAAACAGTTTAACTCGTGTACTAACCAACAAGACCAATCAAGCAATAATATATTTCGTTTAGCGCATATAACCACATATGCGAGCACAAATAATCAACGGCAAGAATAAATAGAATGAATCAAATGTAGCAAACACGTATACACACACAATATACAGAAATATCAACACCAGAACAAGCACACAAGAGAAAGCTAAAAGATTGCCGAAAACAACAGGCAGCAGAAAATAAACGTGCGCTCATCAGTTTAGCCAATCAAGCACCTGCGGTATTAACAAACCAAACAGCTATCAAAACCATTCCCACAACAAAACACAACAAACAATGGAATGGGTCCTTACAACTTCCACTGCAAGGAAAATAAGACACCAGAATAAGCATTTAAGTAAATAAAGGCCCCAATAAGACGTATTAAATCAATGTGAACTCAGAATATGACAGCAAGAGACTATTCAAACAACAAATGCAATTTCATAACGGACAATAACAAACCCTACACGTTTCAGTGAAGGAATTAATGTTCCGTGAAGGCATTGAATGCCTTGAACGCGTCGCAAGCGTCGATGTCGCATCTTGGGCCAGGTCGCATCTTGGGCCGTTGTGACAGATAAAACGGGGACATAGATAAAATGGGGACATCGACGCATTCGATACAAAATATGACGCATTTGATGGAATTTGAAGGATTTCCCTTCGTACCATGCGCACTGGATGTTATAACATGTGCTCTGATTAGTGATTCTTGCAGTGCAGTTGTAGTAACGTAGTTGCTAGTTTTTCATTGTAGACATGGGTACCCAGGTATGTATTTTGGTTAGTTTCATAGGGGACAAATGTATTTTTGGAGTAAATTTGTTGTTCTTAAATTCGTTGGTGCTTGTGTTTGTTGCTTGTTTGGTTAGTAACCACTCACTGTATTAGTGGGAGGTGGTGGGTATAGATCTTGTGGGACCACTTCCAGAGACACCCAGGGGAAATAGGTACGTCCTGACCGCCACAGACCTTTATTCAAAGTGGGTCTCAGCATTCCCCCTACAAGCCAAGTCAGCCGATCAGGTTTCCCACCACATCCAGACAGTGTTTCACCTTTTCGGGCCCCCGAAGAAAATAATAACAGATCAGGGTAGGGAGTTTTGTAATCAGGTGAATGAAGTGTTGTTTCAGGTGTTCCAGGTGAAGCACGCTGTGACGCACGCGTATCATCCGCAGACCAACGGACAGGCTGAGAGGACCAACGGCACATTGAAAAAGATCCTCATGAAGTTGTGCAACGAGCAGCAGGATGACTGGGACTGTCACCTCGGTGCCGCGGCATACGCCATGAACACCTCGGTGCAGGAATCGACCAAATTTTCCCCGTTTTTCATCATGTTCGGGAGGTGCCCTCGTTTAATGGTGGACATGCAGATCAATGACACCCCAGATTTGGACTCCCGGGTCAAGGATATCCTTGAAAACCCTAATATTGAGAGTCAAGACATTCAGAGCAGAGTAGAGAAAATGGAGGGGGTAAAATAAGTGGTTAGTGCCAATATCAAGAAAGCCCAAGAACGGCAGAAAAAAATGTCGAGTTGAGAAAGAATAAGGGGTTTAAATCCTTCACTTTCCGGGTTGTGATGTGGGTATTGGCCCGTAACAATAGGAAGAAGGGGAAGGATGTAAGGGATCCAGGATGGAATTCGACTGGCTTGGTCCATATGCGATTTCTAATACGGATTTTACATCGGCCCAGCTCCAGACACCGTCAGGCAAAATTCTTTCTCGAAGAGTCGCGTTGATGCATTTGAAGCCCTATTTAGAGCCTCTCGAGATTCCTGCTCTGTCGTCTCCTGGAGTTGCTGCGGAACTGGCGGACAGTGCCCAAGACACCGCACCTTGCGACCATGGGCTCCTTTCCACTGTGTCAGTTGATGCCTGCATCGCCAGCCCGTCGTCGGTCTTCACAGCGTGTGACGAACCTGAAGGTGTCACCGAGCCTGCAGTCAAGCGGCGCCGCATGAATGACGCCAGACGCCCATTGACTTCATGGACGGCTGTGCCGAGCGCGTCGGACCGCAGCAACATCAGCGTGACGCTTGCGGACCCGCACTGCTGGCTCAATGACACAGTCATCGATGCGGCTCAGTCGCTGTTGGCGCGGCAATTCCCGGGGGTGTCTGGCCTCCAGTCGACTGTTGTGCTTCAGGGGTCCAATTATGGCGGATATTGCTGACGAAATTTCCCTTCTGAATTAAATTGGTTTGCTACACTAGGAGACAAGTACAAAAACAAATCAGCAAAAGATTACTTCACTAGTTTAGTTCAATCCACTATTTACACGTTTATTATATTATAACTCTGTTATAGTGATATCCAAGTAACATTTTGATTCTTTTGTCGTATTTTCAGTTTCGGTTAGTTATCTACTTTTCATTTGTTATATTGTCAGTCCTACATTTGTGGATCGTGTGCGGTGCATCACATGCTTGATGCGCTGTTATGTCTATAATGAAGACACGTCTGTGAAGAAGACATTGTTGATTATCGAAGCGTTTCCTGAATGTTTGCTGTTTCCTGACAATACATGACTTATTTCCAGCTCGCCTGAAACTCATAGTTTCACCATGTCTTACTGAATCATACTTTGTTCAGCCACTGGGATAGCTGAGTGTAATGCAGGTGTCCATGTCCACACGTCCCCCTTCACACACGCACACATACGCAAACGCTGGCACACGCAGCTGGTCATTGGTCCGTTGGCAGTTGGTGCTCTCAGCCTATCCGTTGATCTCCGAATGATACGCGTATTTTACAGCGTGCTTAATCACCTATTTGAATGATATTCGAATAAAAACAAAATGAGGAAAAATACGAGAAAACAAGAAAAACCACTTCAATAGTTCAGTTCTGTCAAAGGCGTGGTCATAATGGAGGCAATGTATTATCTGTACTCAGCAAGCAGCGCAACAACTCACTCAACATTCACGACTGCTCACGCACACACTCCACTTCAGGATGGACAAACAAGCATATATACAAACCAGACACAGTCATACGCAAGCGGGCGTACCAATGTAGTCACACACAATGCAAGCGAATTCTACACCGAAGGACAGTTAGCGAATGCACAAACCTGTAAAGACACGTTTACATCAACAAGTTCAATACACTATTTACACGTTTATATAAACGATAAAAGTCGATTTCAGATTTGTACATTAAACGAAAAATACTCCCAATAGCTAATCTAAGCTCAACACTAGCCCGCACCAAAAACCAAACCCTATAACTTCAATAAATAGCAATAGAGACTTGTCGATGTCCCCATTTTCACCAAGCAACTTGTTACTTGTTGTTGTTGTTGTTGTTGTTATTGGTTACTGCATATAGCACAGGTTAGGCTCAGATGTGTTTAGGCTTAAAGGCCATGTTTGTTACTTTACTACAACCGCGCCATACGGTAGACATGCACCAAGTTGGGTGAAAACCTTAAAATTCCTTCAAAATCCTTACACCATACAGTGAAAAGCCTTCAAATCCTTTCAAATGCGTCAAATTTTGTATCAAATGCGTCGATGTCATGCCATGCCATTTTATCTATGTCCCCGTTTTATCTGTCACACCGTCACACCGTTGTGACGGTGTGACGGCCCAAGATGCGACATGGCCCAAGATGCGACAGCGACGCTTACGACGCGTTGAAGGCATTCAATGCCTTCACCGAATATTTATTCCTTCACTGAAACTTGTAGGGTCTGTTATTATCTGTTATGAAATTGCATTTGTTGTTTTAATAGTCTCTTGCTGTCATATTCTGAGTTCACATTGATTTAATACGTTTTATTGGGGCCTTTATTTACTTAAATGCTTATTCTGGTGTCTTATTTTCCTTGCAGTGGAAGTTGTAAGGACCCATTGCATTGTTTGTTGTGTTTTGTCGTGGGAATGGTTTTGATAGCAACAACAACATATATTCAATATAGCGCACATATTTATACACAGGCGCGAAAAAGACAACCGACAGGAACATCACAGCGAGCAGGGAGTAGGCACAAATAGAAAAATGAAACCACGTTTGCAAACTGGAACATGCTAGATGGCCGTTGGCTATCAGATAGCTCATCCGCCCTTGAAACAGGTTTTGATTTTTTTCCTGTCGGGTGTCTAGCCACCCTCCTCACTGCAGAACATTGGGGGAGCCGGTTTAGTCGCCGCTGTCTGGTCCGCTCTTATAGCTGTCTGGTTTGTTAATACCGCAGGTGATTGATTGGTTAAACTGATTAGCGCACGTTTATTTTCTGCTGCCTGTTGTTTTCGGCAATCTTTGAGCTTTTTCTTGTGTGCTTGTTCTGGTGTTGATGTTTCTGTATATTGTGTGTGTATACGTGTTTGCTACATTGGATTCATTCTATTTATTCTTGCCGTTGATTATTTTTGCTCGCATATGTGGTTATATGCGCTGAACGAAATATATTATTGCTTGATTGGTCTTGTTGCTTTGTTGGTTAGTACACGAGTTAAACTGTTTTACCTGGTGCTGGGCTTTATGTTGGTCAAACGGTGACGTGATTGATACGAGTGCCGAGAAAGTATTTCTGTGCTGGGCGTGACTGCGAAAACCCGTGTGGTGGCCGGACCTGCGGTGTGCCAGCCGGGGCCGTGAGGCTTTGCCCCCGCAAAATTACACGCGAACATAGCCTTCTCTACTGATGTGTTTAAATGCGTATGGTCAACAATCTATATATGGTCAATATGTGAATAAAGTACGCACACTAAAAACTATTGAAGTTCATTTAATTTAAAATCACTACTCTGGGGGATATTTACTAACATCGCTGCCCTCTTCAATAATCAAACATCAGATTCTCCAGTGGGCGTCCAAGTTCAAACTGCATGGTTAGTATAACAATTGTTCAGCATCAACCAATCTTATTCTACTCAGATTCGTGTTGAACACAATAAGTGTGTGTGTGTGTATACTCGAATTTCGTCCACGAGAAGCAGGTCACAGCGAGCAGCGTGGCAGCTATGAGACCCCGCCTCTGAGCGGATTATACTTTCCATGGTGAAGGGGAACCTGTAGTCATTGTGGACATGGACATCTGCATTCCACTCTGCTAGCCCCGTGGCAGAACAAGATTTGATTTAGTAAGAAATAGTGATGCTTTGATTGTAAGGCGAGCTGTGAATCAGTCATGCATTGTCAGAAAACAGTCACTCAAGAGACACTTCGGCAGTCAACAATGAACTAAAAATTGCAGAAGAATCTAAGGATGAACCAAGCCTGTGGTTCACTACAAATGACTCATATGTGAATGCGCGTGTACACCTACACACATTTTAAACGTGTGTAGGTAGCTTCGATTGGTACAGTCACCAATCGAAAAATGGGCCTTGAAGCGTTTTTCCTAAATATGCACATACTCACGCGTAGAAAAACAAACCACCGATCAACAACAACATTTATTTGGTATAGCGCATGTCGAAAACACGCGCGTTAAACAGCAAGATAAGCCAAAATATTCAAAGATAAACACAAAACACGAGCAATCACAAGAGTAGCTGACGAAAGGGAACAAGAATTAATTGAAATATCACAAATAGCAAGTAGATGAAAAGGTAAGAGCAGGCGTAAGAAATAAGATTGAAGCATAGGAAGTAAGGGTGAGAGAAGTGGAATCAAATGATAATTCAAATAAGTATCTAAAGAGTTCCGAGCGAAATGAGGAATAGCAAGTGGCTGATAGAACAGTACGAGGAAGCGAGTTATACAGTCGGGGAGCAAAGAAAGAAAAATACTTCGAAGACCAAGATGATTCGTTCAAGGCTCAACGATTTTATTCGGTTCAATTGCCAAACAAAACTCGTAAAAATAGTAAGAAATACAGGGCTGACAACATAAAAGATGAAACGGAGGAAAACGAAAACAGATGGAGCATGCAATGAACACATGTGGAAAAGACGTTCAGAACGAAATCCCCAAGAAACTCATGTTTGGGGCCTACAATACGACTACACCACAAACACAGTAATGCAAGGTTCCTAAAAAGTACACAAATACAAATATCACTTGGATAATAGCTCAATGTCTACAGCTATTTTCGTGAACAGATACGATTCCCACAACAAAACACAACAAACAATGGAATTGGTCCTTACAACTTCCACTGCAAGGAAAATTAGACACCAGAATAAGCATTTAAGTAAATAAAGGCCCCAATAAAACGTATTAAATCAATGTGAACTCAGAATATGACAGCAAGAGACTATTAAAACAACAAATGCAATTTCATAACAGATAATAACAGACCCTACAAGTTTCAGTGAAGGAATAAATATTCGGTGAAGGCATTGAATGCCTTCAACGCGTCGTAAGCGTCGCTGTCGCATCTTGGGCCATGTCGCATCTTGGGCCGTCACACCGTCACACCGTCACAACGGTGTGACGGTGTGACAGATAAAACGGGGACATAGATAAAATGGCATGGCATGACATCGACGCATTTGATACAAAATTTGACGCATTTGAAAGGATTTGAAGGCTTTTCACTGTATGGTGTAAGGATTTTGAAGGAATTTTAAGGTTTTCACCCAACTTGGTGCATGTCTACCGTATGGCGCGGTTGTAGTAAAGTAACAAACATGGCCTTTAAGCCTAAACACATCTGAGCCTAACCTGTGCTATATGCAGTAACCAATAACAACAACAACAACAACAACAAGTAACAAGTTGCTTGGTGAAAATGGGGACATCGACAAGTCTCTATTGCTATTTATTGAAGTTATAGGGTTTGGTTTTTGGTGCGGGCTAGTGTTGAGCTTAGATTAGCTATTGGGAGTATTTTTCGTTTAATGTACAAATCTGAAATCGACTTTTATCGTTTATATAAACGTGTAAATAGTGTATTGAACTTGTTGATGTAAACGTGTCTTTACAGGTTTGTGCATTCGCTAACTGTCCTTCGGTGTAGAATTCGCTTGCATTGTGTGTGACTACATTGGTACGCCCGCTTGCGTATGACTGTGTCTGGTTTGTATATATGCTTGTTTGTCCATCCTGAAGTGGAGTGTGTGCGTGAGCAGTCGTGAATGTTGAGTGAGTTGTTGCGCTGCTTGCTGAGTACAGATAATACATTGCCTCCATTATGACCACGCCTTTGACAGAACTGAACTATTGAAGTGGTTTTTCTTGTTTTCTCGTATTTTTCCTCATTTTGTTTTTATTCGAATATCATTCAAATAGGTGATTAAGCACGCTGTAAAATACGCGTATCATTCGGAGATCAACGGATAGGCTGAGAGCACCAACTGCCAACGGACCAATGACCAGCTGCGTGTGCCAGCGTTTGCGTATGTGTGCGTGTGTGAAGGGGGACGTGTGGACATGGACACCTGCATTACACTCAGCTATCCCAGTGGCTGAACAAAGTATGATTCAGTAAGACATGGTGAAACTATGAGTTTCAGGCGAGCTGGAAATAAGTCATGTATTGTCAGGAAACAGCAAACATTCAGGAAACGCTTCGATAATCAACAATGTCTTCTTCACAGACGTGTCTTCATTATAGACATAACAGCGCATCAAGCATGTGATGCACCGCACACGATCCACAAATGTAGGACTGACAATATAACAAATGAAAAGTAGATAACTAACCGAAACTGAAAATACGACAAAAGAATCAAAATGTTACTTGGATATCACTATAACAGAGTTATAATATAATAAACGTGTAAATAGTGGATTGAACTAAACTAGTGAAGTAATCTTTTGCTGATTTGTTTTTGTACTTGTCTCCTAGTGTAGCAAACCAATTTAATTCAGAAGGGAAATTTCGTCAGCAATATCCGCCATAATTGGACCCCTGAAGCACAACAGTCGACTGGAGGCCAGACACCCCCGGGAATTGCCGCGCCAACAGCGACTGAGCCGCATCGATGACTGTGTCATTGAGCCAGCAGTGCGGGTCCGCAAGCGTCACGCTGATGTTGCTGCGGTCCGACGCGCTCGGCACAGCCGTCCATGAAGTCAATGGGCGTCTGGCGTCATTCATGCGGCGCCGCTTGACTGCAGGCTCGGTGACACCTTCAGGTTCGTCACACGCTGTGAAGACCGACGACGGGCTGGCGATGCAGGCATCAACTGACACAGTGGAAAGGAGCCCATGGTCGCAAGGTGCGGTGTCTTGGGCACTGTCCGCCAGTTCCGCAGCAACTCCAGGAGACGACAGAGCAGGAATCTCGAGAGGCTCTAAATAGGGCTTCAAATGCATCAACGCGACTCTTCGAGAAAGAATTTTGCCTGACGGTGTCTGGAGCTGGGCCGATGTAAAATCCGTATTAGAAATCGCATATGGACCAAGCCAGTCGAATTCCATCCTGGATCCCTTACATCCTTCCCCTTCTTCCTATTGTTACGGGCCAATACCCACATCACAACCCGGAAAGTGAAGGATTTAAACCCCTTATTCTTTCTCAACTCGACATTTTTTTCTGCCGTTCTTGGGCTTTCTTGATATTGGCACTAACCACTTATTTTACCCCCTCCATTTTCTCTACTCTGCTCTGAATGTCTTGACTCTCAATATTAGGGTTTTCAAGGATATCCTTGACCCGGGAGTCCAAATCTGGGGTGTCATTGATCTGCATGTCCACCATTAAACGAGGGCACCTCCCGAACATGATGAAAAACGGGGAAAATTTGGTCGATTCCTGCACCGAGGTGTTCATGGCGTATGCCGCGGCACCGAGGTGACAGTCCCAGTCATCCTGCTGCTCGTTGCACAACTTCATGAGGATCTTTTTCAATGTGCCGTTGGTCCTCTCAGCCTGTCCGTTGGTCTGCGGATGATACGCGTGCGTCACAGCGTGCTTCACCTGGAACACCTGAAACAACACTTCATTCACCTGATTACAAAACTCCCTACCCTGATCTGTTATTATTTTCTTCGGGGGCCCGAAAAGGTGAAACACTGTCTGGATGTGGTGGGAAACCTGATCGGCTGACTTGGCTTGTAGGGGGAATGCTGAGACCCACTTTGAATAAAGGTCTGTGGCGGTCAGGACGTACCTATTTCCCCTGGGTGTCTCTGGAAGTGGTCCCACAAGATCTATACCCACCACCTCCCACTAATACAGTGAGTGGTTACTAACCAAACAAGCAACAAACACAAGCACCAACGAATTTAAGAACAACAAATTTACTCCAAAAATACATTTGTCCCCTATGAAACTAACCAAAATACATACCTGGGTACCCATGTCTACAATGAAAAACTAGCAACTACGTTACTACAACTGCACTGCAAGAATCACTAATCAGAGCACATGTTATAACATCCAGTGCGCATGGTACGAAGGGAAATCCTTCAAATTCCATCAAATGCGTCATATTTTGTATCGAATGCGTCGATGTCCCCATTTTATCTATGTCCCCGTTTTATCTGTCACAACGGCCCAAGATGCGACCTGGCCCAAGATGCGACATCGACGCTTGCGACGCGTTCAAGGCATTCAATGCCTTCACGGAACATTAATTCCTTCACTGAAACGTGTAGGGTTTGTTATTGTCCGTTATGAAATTGCATTTGTTGTTTGAATAGTTTCTTGCTATCATATTCTAAGTTCACATTGATTTAATAAGTCTTATTGGGGCCTTTACTTACTTGAGTGCTTATTCTGGTGTCTTATTTTCGTTGCAGTGGAAGTTGTAAGGACCAATTCCATTGTTGTTTTGTTGTTACTTACTTTGGTTACTTTGGCTGATTCCGACATCTAGTGTCGCAGCTGAAGTGGGCTTCCGCTGACTGCAGTTCGGGCTGCTGATATTGTTGCTAGTCGTCCCATCATCTCCAGCAGTGAGTTGTGATGACAGCTCTGATATCCTGGTATCGGTGGTTCATCAGGAATATCGTTCAGCCATTTGTCCAGTCTTCGCTTGAACAGCTCTGTCTTCACTCCAGTGATGTTTCTCAGTTCTCGAGGTATACAGTTGAACAGACGTCTGCCATTGTGTCTGAACGAGCCATGGATGATAGTACCCAGTTTCTGTGAGAATGCCTGAGTTGCTTCCACATAGCATAGCCTGCCTCTTCTTTGGTGAACTTGCTGCTGCAGGCCTACGTTTGGGACACGTCCTTCTAGTATTTTCCAGACATATATCACCATGTATCTCTCTCTTCTTCTTTGCAGAGAGTACAGCCTGAGAGTTTTCAGCCTCTCCCAGTAGTTGAGTGTCTCCATCCCTTGGATCTTGCTGGTGAAAGACCTCTGGACACTTTCCATTTCTGCTATATCTTGCATTTTCTTGGGGCACCACAGTTGGCAGCAATATTCCATTCTGGACAAAATCATTGCTTTCCATACTCCAACCATGCAACTTGGTTCTCTCGTTTGGAATGTCCGAAGCACCCACCCACTCATCTTTCTAGCGTTGTTGATTATGATGTTATAGTGATGATTGAATGTTGCATCGCTGCTCATATATATGCCGAGATCTTTAACTTGCACCTGTTCTGGTATAATTCGACCATTACACTCATATGTCGTTTCCTGCTTCAATTTTTCGTTTGGACCGTATCTCAACAGCTCGAATTTGTCACTGTTTAGTTTCATATTATTTGATGAGGCCCATGTTAATACACAGTCTAGGTCAGATTGCAGTTTGACCACATCTTCGGTACTTTCAATTTTCAACAACATTCTTGTGTCGTCAGCGAAAGATGTGGTCTTGGAGCACTGGAGACTGCCATCAATATCTCCTATATGGACGATAAACAGCAGCGGTCCTAGTACCGATCCTTGCGGCACTCCACTTCTTACTTCTCCTGGAATTGAGAGGTGCCCTCGAACCGATACTCTCTGTTGCCTGTCTGTAAGGAAGTTATGAAGCCATCTTCCAATGTGCCCTGTGATACCCAGGTTTCTCAGTTTGTGTAACAGAACTCCATGATCGACCTTATCGAACGCCTTTTCGAAGTCCAGATAGATGACGTCAGCATTGCATCCATCTTGTATGTTCTTCAACACTTCTTCATAATGGGTCATCAATTGAGACAGGCAGGATCTTCCTCTCCTGAATCCATGCTGTCCTACATTGAAGTAACCATGATCTTCTAAATAGGTCGTTATTTTCTTCTTTACTATGCGTTCAAATATTTTAATAATATGTGACGTTAGTGTTATTGGCCTGTATCTGCTGGCTAGTCCTCGACTGCCTCCTTTATGTATTGGAGTTATGATGCCTGTTTTCAAACACGAAGGTATTTTGCCTGTTTCTAGTGATAGAGACCAAAGTATTTTCAGCGGTAGTGCGATTTGATGTCGACACTTTTTCAATAATATTGGATGAAATCCATCTGATCCTGGAGCTGCGTCGTTTGAGATATCTTCGATAGCCTCTACAATGTCCAGCTGTGTGAAGTCAAAAAACGGCAGTTGACCAGTTCGTGTTGACGTATCTGTAAAGAAGTCATTTGGATTTTCCACCGCTTTGTCTACTAGCGGACTACTGAAGACACTTTCATATTGATCTTTCAATATATTGGCCATCTCCAATTCATCTCCTATGAGCTCACCGTCTTTTCTCGTTAGTGGACCAACCGTTGACGTTGTTTTTATCTTCTTGTTTGCATATGCAAAGAAGTATTTGGGATTTGTTTTTATTTTTTCGACTGCTTGTATTTCTTCTCTCATTTTTTGCTCAGTATGTGACTGCTCAAGTTGAAGTTCGATCAAACGAAGCTGCTCATTTATTATATTTCTATTTTGTTTTCCGTTCCTTTGTAGTTTTTTCTCCAGTAAGCGTCTCTTTCTCATGAGTATTCTCCTGTCTCTCGGGATTATTGACCTGTTACGTCGCTGCTTCTTACATGGAATAAGTTCAGCACAAACAGCCAAACATTCTTTCACAATCACTTCATTTATTGTGTCGACATCGTCCAGTCTTGAAAGGAGTCCATTCCAATCTATTTGTCCAATGGCAGCTGTCACATTGTCCCAGTTTATGTTTGGAGAATAGAAATTGTATTTTCCCAGATTATTTTCAGCATCATGCTGTTTTTCTACACAACTGTTTTTTCCACTGAGGGAGAGTAGTCTACCCTGTATAACATTGTGATCTGACATGATGGTGCCTTTGACATACCAAGAGTGTACTATACCAGTCTTGCTTGTTATTAGCAGATCTAGGACGTTATGTGATCTAGTTGGTTCTTTAATTAACTGCACCAGATAATGTTCCTGTATAAAGTCAATGAGAGCCTGTGCTTGTTGTCTCTCTTCCAGTGTAATAATACCACTTCTCACTCTCAGAGTATCCCAGCAAATGGTAGGAAAGTTAAAATCTCCCAACATAATTACTTCTGTCTCAGGGGTTGGCAGATTTCGTAGTGCTCTGTATATTTTTTCTAATGCTTCAGAAAAAAGTTGTACCGTGGTATCAGGTGGTCTATACACCGTTAACAGCAGAATGTTTACACCTTTCAGGTACATTATCAACAATTCTGTTCTTCCGTTCGAGAAACTCGTAATTTCCTCCGTGTTAGCCGCAATATCATCTCTAATGTAGACGGCCACACCTCCGTGTTTTCTTTGTTTTCTGTCTGCTCTGTAGACAGAATAGTTTTTTATATTTATTTCTGCATCGAATTGATCTTGATTGAGATGTGTTTCTGTTAGAGCAAGGAACATCAAGTTCTCTTCCAGTGCATATTCACTCAACATCGGGATCTTGCTTTGCCTACATTTGGGATAAAGACCCCTGATGTTGAGGTATATAAAATTGTTTAGTGTATACATCGGTTGCATGTTCTTTCCCGAGTCTCTATTCTCTCCATTCTTGTCAACAGAGTGGGAATGGTCTCTGTTTGAGGAAAATAGCTGCAGACGTTGAGTTATTATCTAAGTGATATTTGTCTTTGTGTACAATGTTATTTATCAGTGAGTAATGTCTTAGTAATATAACTTTTGAGGAACCTTGCATTACTGTGTTTGTGGTGTCGTATTGTAGGTCCCGAACATGAGTTTCTTGGGGATTTCGTTCTGAGCGTCTTTTCCAAATGTGTTCATTGCATGCTCCATCTGTTTTCGTTTTTCCTCCTTTTCATCTCTTATGTTGTCAGCCCTTCATTTCTTACTATTTTTACGAGTTTTGTTTGGCAATTGAACCGAATAAAATTGTTGATCGGTGGTTTGTTTTTCTACGCGTGAGCATGTACATATTTAGGAAAAACGCTTCAAGGCCCATTTTTCGATTGGTGACTGTACCAATCGAAGCTACCTACACACGTTTTAAATGTGTGTAGGTGTACACGCGCATTCACATAGGAGTCATTTGTAGTGAACGACAGGCTTGGTTCATCCTTAGATTCTTCTGAAATTTTTTAGTTCATTGTTGACTGTCGAAGTGTCTGTTGAGTGACTGTTTTCTGACAATGCATGGCTGATTTACAGCTCGCCTTACAATCTAAGCATCACCATTTCTTACTAAATCAAATCTTGTTCTGCCACGGGGCTAGCAGAGTGGAATGCATATGTCCATGTCCACAATGACTACAGGTCCCCCTTCACTATGGAAAGTATTATCCGCTCAGAGGCGGGGTCTCATAGCTGCCACGCTGCTCGCTGTGACCTGCTTCTCATGGACGGAATTCGAGCATACACATACACACACACATTGTGTTCAACACTAATCTGAGTAGAATCCGATTGGTTGATGCTGAACAAGTGTTATACTAACCATGCAGTTTTAACTTGGATGCCCACTGGAGAATCTGATGTTTGGTTATTGAAGAGGGCAGCGATGTTTGTAAATTTACCCTCACATCCCCCAGAGTAGTGATTTTAAATTGAATGAACTTCAATAGATCATATATAGATTGTTGACCATACGCATTTAAACACATCAGTAGAGAAGGCTATTTTCGCGTGTAATTTTGCGGGGGCAAAGCCTCACGGCCCCGGCTGGCACACCGCAGGTCCGGCCGCCACATGGGTTTTCGCAGTCACGTCCAGCACAGAAATACTTTCTCGACACTCGTATCAATCACGTGACCGTTTGATCAACATAAAGCACACCACCAGGGAAAACCTTGTTTATTTCGTGTACTAACCAACAAAACAACAAGTCCAATCAATCAATAATATATTTCGTTTAGCGCATATAACCACATATGCGAGCACAAATAATCAACGGCAAGAATAAATAGAATGGATCCAATGTAGCAAACACGTATACACACACAATATACAGAAACATCAAAACCAGATCAAAGTGAGTGAAAATAACCAGTGGAATGCGGTTATACATGTCCATGATGGCTGCAGGTCCCCCTTTCACTATGGAAAGTATTATCCGCTCAGAGGCGGGGGTATCATAGCTGCCACGCTACTCGCTGTGGCCTGCTCTTCATGGACAGAATTGGAGCACACAAATACACTCGCGCACATAAGCATAAACACCACATACTATATATACTACACACACATGTATATATATATATATATATATATATATATATATATATATATATATATATATATATATATATATATATATATATATATATATATACGAACATATAGAATTCAGTAGTACACCACAGCCATACAAATCACAGCTACAGTAATATACCACAGCCATAACCATCATTTATACAAAAATATCTGACATTTGCATGACATACATGAATACGTACAATATACACACACAAATATACACACACTACAATACAATATACACACACAAATATACACTATATGCATATAATACACATCTGTTACGCAACGCGTGTCCTTGTTTTTTTTGTTTTTTTTTGTTTTTTTGACGCACAGGCAACACATTATTTTCTAAACAATAACTACGATAAAGGATACACAGGGAACATCTCCATCACTCCTTTGCGCAGACAGCCGTCCAAGTGCGACCGCAGCTCAGACTGCTTCCACGCAAAGAAGGAGGGAGATTCCCCGAAGCAGACAGCAGTCGCGTTGGCGATGGCATATAGCCCGCAGGAGCTGGAGTCCGACTGTTGTGCGCACCCACCCACCTCAATTTGGACTCCCTCTGGGGATATTTGGTACATGAGGGCACCACAAACATTTTTGACAAATTCTGGTACCCTGGAAAATGTGCCCGAAAGACTGTCGAAATAGAAGATAACTCCAGGGTCGGTTTCCTCGAGTCTAGCCACAGTTACCCAGTGTGAACCATGAACATGGAGGATTTGAACCAGGTGCCCGTCCTCCGAATACCCGCCATAATTGGTCCCCTGAAGCACAACAGTCGACTGGAGGCCAGACACCCACGGGAATTGCCGCGCCAACAGCGACTGAGCAGCATCGATGACTGTGTCATTGAGCCAGCAGTGCGGGTCCGCAAGCGTCGCGCTGATGTTGATGCGGTCCGACGCGCTCGGCACAGCCGTCCATGGAGTCAATGGGCGTCTGGCGTCATTCATGCGGCGCCGCTTGACTGCTGGTTCAGTGACACCTTCAGGTTCGTCACACGCTGTGAAGACCGACGACGGGCTGGCGATGCAGGCATCAACTGACACAGCGGAAATGAGCCCATGGTCGCAAGGTGCAGCGTCTTGGGCGCTGTCCGCCAGTTCCGCAGCAACTCCAGGAGACGACGGAGCAGGAATCTCGAGAGGCTCTAAATAGGGCTTCAGATGGACCAACGCGATCCTTCAAGACAGAATTTTGCCTGACGGTGTTTGGAGCTGGGCCGAAGTAAAATCCATATTAGAAATCGCATATGGGCCAAGCCAGTCGAATTCCAGCCTGGATCCCTTACGGGTCCCTTCTTCCTATTATTACGGGCCAATACCCACATCCCAACCCGGAAAGTGAAGGATTTAAACCCCTTATTCCTTTTCAACTCGACTTTTTTTCTGACGTTCTTGGGCCTTTTTGATATTCGCGCTAACCACTTCTTTTACCCCCACCATTTCCTCTACTCTGCTCTGAATGTCTTGACTCTCAATATTAGGGTTATCAATGATCTCCTTGACCCGGGAGTCCAAATCTGGGGTGTCATTGATTTGCATGTCTGCCATTAAACGAGGGCACTTCCCGAACATGATATAGAAGGGGGAAAATTTTGTGGATTCCTGCACCGAGGTGTTCATGGCGTATGCCGCGGCACCGAGGTGACAGTCCCAGTCATCCTGCTGCTCGTTGCACAACTTCACGAGGATCTTTTTCAATGTGCCGTTGGTCCTCTCAGCCTGTCCGTTGGTCTGCGGATGGTACGCGTGTGTCACAGCGTGCTTCACCTGGAACACCTGAAACAACACTTCATTCACATGGTTACAGAATTCTCTACCCTGGTCTGATATGATCTTCTTCGGGGGCCCGAAAAGGTGGAACATCGCCTGGATGTGGTGGGAAACCTGATCTGCTGATTTGGCCTGCAGAGGGAAGGCTGAAACCCACTTGGAAAACAGATCTGTTGCGGTCAGGATGTACTTATTTCCCCTGGGTGTCTCGGTAAGAGGTCCCACAAGGTCTATTCCCACTACCTCCCACGTGTCGTTTGTCCTAATCGGTGTATGTTCCGCAGCCATGGTCTTCATTTCCCCCAATCGTTGGCACCTATCACAGTGGGCAATACCATTAACCACAAAATTGGCGATCCTCTCCCAGTAAAACTGTTTGAATTTTTGCCAGCGTTTTCGTCCTACCCATGTGGCCCCCTTCTGAGTGGACGCTGTTGAAAATGGCCTGCTTTTCAGCTTCAGAGAAGATAACTTCTCTGAAGCTGACCTGACCCTCATTACTCTCGACCAACTGCATCCTGGATGGATCCGAATCTGTAAAAACCATACCATGTGTTTAGAGCAAAAGATGTTTAGTGCAAAACTTAGTATGGACTTCTATAACGTATATAAATATTCCAGATGAGTTCCATGAGTTCTAGTGGAGCACAAGCACAAACAATTCAGTTATAACACTGATCAGGGTGAATTCAAATGGGTTGAAATTGAACAGGCGTGTTATGCTTACCATGCAATTTGAACTTGGACGCCCGCTGGAGAATCTGGTGCTTTCTCTGTTTTGTTATTGAAGAGGGGAGTGACCCTGTTTGTAAGTACGCCCTGATGTCCTCTAGAGTGGAGGTTTTCTGAAATGAAATAAACTTTTCAGGCCGCGTAGCGTGCATGTTGTGTTGGCCGACATGAAACCCAACCAAAGAAAACAGCTTGAAACGTGCACTAACCAGCAAAACAACAATTAAGCTAAGCTAGAACCAATCCACCAAACGAAAGCTTACACCAACCCACCAAGCGTGACCCAAAATATGAAGTAGTTATCAAGACAAGCGTGCAGTAGTCAGAAAAACGTCCAATAGCGCAATTGTGCATGCAACACTTGATTAGCAAAATGCGTTAAATACAATATCTATTAATGGAGGTAACCCAAAACACATGCAGCATATCTGGGAAACCATGTCTGTAAGAAATAAAAACCAAAAAATAACCCAACTAAGCAACTACAACTGCACTACAAATCCCACTACAATAATTCAGAGCACGTGCTAGAACATACAGTGAAGGAATTAATGTTCCGTGAAGGCATTGAATGCCTTAAACGCGTCGCAAACGTCAGGTCGCCATCCGTTCCAGGTCGCCACCCGTTCCGTCACAACGGCAACGAGACACGTGCTGTACAGTACACGAAGTAGTGAATAGTGAATAGTAGTGATTAGTAGTGTATAATAGTGAATAGTAGTGTATAGTAGTGAATAGTAGTGAATATTGGTGAATAGTAGTAGTGAATAGTAGTGAATAGTACACGTGCTGTGCTTTGCAATAGTCAACAACAAAAAAAACAGAAAATCTTCATACACCCTCATATGTTTGAGATAGATTCCAGATAGATTCCAGATTGAGATAGCTTGATTCAAATTAATTCTTTAAAACATTTTTAGCTCCACTGCTCGAGAGAAGCTCGCAGAGCACACAAAACATAAATAATTCAAATATATCATTATAATATAAATATAGATTATAAATATATGTAACAATAAATGAAAAAAATGATATAACCAAAATATGAATTATAAAAATAAAAATTATAATTAATATAAATAATAATTATAATTAATATAAATACTAATTACAATAAATAATAAATATGAATTATATAAATAATAATAACATAAACGTATGAATTTAAGTAATAATTTAATTTAATTTGTTTCAATTTAATTTAATTAAATTAAATTATTATCCGAATATATTAGATTAAGTTCCGAATATTTTTAAAACTAGCATTAAAACCCGGCCGTTGTGTGGAGGAATTCATAAAATGGAATTAATATTCATACAAATTCATATTCATAAAAAATATTCCAAATTAATAAAGAAAATGATTTTGCTCAATAGAAAAGTCCAAGTGCGAATATTTTTATTTTTATTTTGACATAATATTTTCCCTCAACCCGCCGCATATATAAGCCCACCCATTGTGCGGAATAATTCAGAACACAAACACGTAACCAACAATGAAAATTCTAGCATGTAAAGCCGCCCGTCGTGCGAAACAGTTCATACTATTAAATTCCCTCAACCCGCCTCGCCAGCCCACCCATTGTGCGGACTAATTCAGAGCACAAACACGCATGAATTATAGTTTGTTGAGTAGAACAGAAAATTTTCTACACAGTGGTATACTTTTTATAGTTGCACCATTGCTGGTTTAGGAAAAGTAGTCTTCAGAAAATTGACCAAAATTTTCGCATTTTTCAGGGTTCATTTTGTCTTTTCACCGCTATAACTTTTTTTGGTTTAATTTTTAAAATTTAAAATTTAGTGTAAAGTGTGGACACAAAATATCCAAAGTGATGGTACAAATTGTTAGCGAGTATGTTTAGTGGTGGCCGAGTAATAGCTGATAGAAAAAGGACCAACGAGGGTGGGACACACAGACACACAGACAGACACACACACAGACGGAGGATCTCTTTTATATATATAGATATAAGTTAAATTCCTCTTACCGAGATTTCATGCAGACACACGTGAAGTGGTTGTTTGATCATCGACACACAAAATTTCCAAACATACTCTTTTTGGCAAACTACATTAGTGAGATCACGTGCCGCTCGAACGCCGGGGTGTGAGATGTTGTGCCAGAGATCAAAGCATCGACGCCGTAGTGCAGTTGGTATCACTGGGCGTGACCTCCCCGTCGACTCATCGCAGAGCAGTTTTGCACCGCTGGGCAGCTTAATGTGGCGGAGCTGCAGCGATTGCGGCTGGTCAACGAATACCGTTAGCTCAGGGTCAGCCTGCTGCGCGTCTGCCAGCGCGTCTGCCAGCGCGTCGAAGTCGTGCAGCGGCGGGTGCGGCACCTGCAGCATGTTGATGACGCGAGACAAGGTGTCGGCGACAACATTCTCGGCTCCAGGCACATGACGCACATCGGTAGTCAGTTGGGCGACAAAGTCGAGGTGACGAACTTCACGGGGAGAGTAGCGATCAGATGGTGAGTTGACCGCTCCCACCAGTGGTCGGTGGTCCGTGAAGACGATGAAATGCCGGCCCTCCACAGCGTAGCGGAGCCTGCAGATGGCCAGGTACACCGCAAGCAGCTCGCGACCGAAGGCGCTGTAACGGCGTTCAGCAGGGCGCAGTGCTTTGGAGAAAAAGTACAGTGGCTGCCACTGCTGGTCGACGAAATGCTGCAGAACGGCGCCGACGGCTGTGTCTGAGGCATCAATCTGGAGACTGATGGGAGCCTCTTTGACGGGGTGAGCCAGGCGAACAGCGTTGGCCATCTGCAGTTTCGCCGCGGAGAATGCGTCTTCTGCTTGAGTCGTCCACTTGACCGGCAGACGAGACCGCTTTCCTGCCGGAACGAGCAGTGCATGCAGCGGCTGGAGTTGGGATGCAGCTGCTGGCAGAAACCGGTGGTAGAACGCCAACATGCCGAGAAAGCGGCGTAGCTGGGCTTGCGTCTGCGGCATAGGGAAAGACACGATGTCCTGTGTCTTTTCCACGAGTGGCACCATACCGTTGGCGGAGAGGCGATGCCCAAGGAAAGACACGGCGGACGCGGCGTAGGTGCACTTCCGGGGGTTGATGACCACACCGTACTTTTTCAGCCGTACGAGGACTGCCTTCACGTCACGCTCATGCTCAGCGATGGATGGGCTGCCGATGAGGATGTCATCGATGTAAGCGTAGACGTGAGGCAGCCCGCGGAGCACCTCGTCGATGAAGCGCTGCATCGTCTGCGCCGCGTTCCGCAAACCAAAAGGCATGCGTGTCGCCTCGTACAAGCCGAATGGCGTCGTCACGACAGTCTTCGGTATGTCCGCTGTCTTGTAGCATAACTCATATTGCACTTCATTACTCACAACTATGTCCAAAAATACACGCACACCACACACGTACATACCGTTTCATTCATCTGCAAATTTAGCACACCGTGTGATTCACGCATACACACAGACACACAAACACATACGTGTATGCAAGATAATGTCACACATTGGAGCCTAGAAATATAGCTATTTATGTACACGGATTATTCACCGCTGATTTTACTCTTCATATATAAGCCGCTGTTTCAAATGAATAAATGACTTGACTTGTTTGACTTGACTTGACCGATCGTGTTTATCGTCATAAGAGTCAACATTGGTGACTCCGACGTGATGCACGCGGTACATATATCGATCTCTCATTACTGGTAAGTCGAACGAGATCTCACAATGACCAATACAGCAGAAACACAGTATACCTGTTGGACTTCCACCAGTATTCTACGCAGACGATATTGATATCTGGCTCATCCAACTGGACCTGTAATTCGCAAGAGCGTCCGTCATCAGACAACGCGACAAATTCCAGATCACCGCGTCACAAATTCCAGCACATATCCTGCAAGACTATGCCGACCTGCTGCAGTCTTCAGCTGAGAACATTTACGAACTTTTCACACAAGCGCTCAAGTCCCGTTCCGGCCAATCCGCCGCCCAACAGCTAAACAGCATCTTGGCGCAACAACAAATGGGAGACCGAAGACCATCAGAATTTCTGCGACACCTTCAAGATATCGCCTGCAACTACGGTGGAGTAAAGGACAGCAAAGCAGAAATTGTCCGTCACATATTCATGAACGCAATGCCATCATCAGTCCTGCCTATTCTTCAGTCGTTTACGCCGATAACGCCACTCGAACAACTCGCGGAAGCCTGCGATCGAATTATGAGTCTCACTGCGCATACATCTCCGTCAGCAGCAATCAACGCGGTGTCAACCGATGACCGTAAGTACCGCGAACATGAGCGCAAAATCGACGAGCTGTCTCAACAAGTTCGCAAGTTTCGATTTCCGACCCATCATCTAAATATAAGTTTTTGATCGACACTGGCTCGCAATTCAGCGTACTACCGGCCACAACGAATGACCGCAGGAATGGTCCAACTGGCTACAAATTGCTCGCAGCAAACGCCACACACATCGAAACATATCGACATTGGCTCGCAATTCAGCGTACTACCGGCCACAACGAACGACCGCAAGAATGGTCCAACTGGCTACAAATTGCTCGCTGCAAACGCCACACATCGAAACTTACGGCCAACGCACATTAACGACCTGCAAACAACAAATTTCGTCATGTTACGAAAAGACGGCTACAAAGCACCGTTATCATTCCTTTACGACGGCCCATTCAAGGTGATTGCCTGAAACGAAAAAAACCTTCAAAATACTCCGCAACGGTCGGCAAGAGACTGTCAGTATAGATCGATTGAAACCGGCATTCGTAGAGAATAATAGTCTTGCCGTGCCGACAGCTGGACATCACCAAGCGCACTTCACTGCGCATCCAAGACCAACTCTCCCATCATCAACAGCACCACCATCATCCACATCAACGGATACGCCAGCACAGAACCATACAGACCTCAAGCGTTCTTCCCGCAGACGAGTGCAAACAGAATTTTACGGCATAAGAGTACCGTACAATTTCACAGGGGGGAATGTATGTAGCATAACTCATATTGCACTTCATTACTCACAACTATGTCCAAAAATACACGCACACCACACACGTACATTGTGGAGAAATGCATTCGGTAGGCGTGGGGCGTGGACAGTCACCACTCGTGAACCTTACCTTGAACTGACGCGACCTCTAGCGGCCGCTCAGTCAGTTATGGTTCAAGACGCTGTTTGCACACAGTCGTGTTCGTATATATCAAGTAAGCGTATTACTGTATGTCATTGTGGTATGTGTTATTACTGTATGTCAGTGTGTTGATGTTGATGTAATCAAGGCGTATTCATTGATCGAGTGGTGATCAATTATGTTATTAATTGTTATTGCAAATGTTGATTTCATTTATGTTAATTGTTTCATTGTGTGTTCACAGTCAGAAACATTCGTTGTGTTAATATGACCGTCCACACGAATGTCGTTTTTTGATCATGTTTCTGATTGGTTTCTGAGTTTTTGGAAGTTCGTCGCGTGTCAAACACTGTTGGTGATAGGAAAACTCTGAGAGTCGTTTCAACATGACTGTATCGTTAAAGTGCGAAGCGGCCGGTTGCGGAGAGGTGAAGAGGGCAGACGATATGGCCACATGTATACAACTGATGAAGCTGCATCAGAAGAATGTGCATGATGTCGCCGACAGTCGCCCAAAACCACCGAAAATCAACCGACCCACTCTACAGCATGACATCGCTGAGGACGACTGGGCCGCCTTCACCCGGAGGTGGGAAATGTTCAGAAACGGCACCGACATGGCTGCGGATCAAGTGACGTCCCAGCTGTTAGCGTGCTGCGAGCCTGACGTCGAGGGAGCTCTCTTCAGACAGGATCCGTCTATCGCCGACAGGTCGACGGATGAAGTTCTCACCGCAATGAAGAGACTGACAGTCATCAGTGAGCCGCTGAGCGTGAGGCGATCTAAGCTCCTGCAGTCGACACAGCAGCCTGGCGAGCACGTCAGACAATACGTCGCCCGCCTTCGTGGAGTCGCAAACGTCTGTCAGTGGACGAAGTCGACCAAATGTGTCAACACAGCCTGCTCCAGCACGGTCCACATAAATTACACCGACGATATGGTGAAAATGGTGCTGCTGAACGGCTTGTGCGACGAGAACATCAGACGGGAGGTCCTTGGGTCGACAGGCTTAGACGACATGACGCTTGGCGAGACAGTTGCTTTCATCGACGGCAAAGAAATCGCTGCAAGAGCGACGCTGAACGGCAACTCGAAGATTGACGCCAGCGCATACCGGAGAGACAACCAAAGAAGAGCGCGGCAGTCACTGCAGCAGTCACCCACCACACAAAGGCGATCGTGGGACGACAGCCAACTGCAAAAACAAATGCGGTGCGAGTGTGGCAAGATAACTCCCCAGTTCGGTCGCGTACGGGGTAAGATTAAAGAGTTTAAGTCGTGTCTTGAGTGCTGGAGGAAAAAACGATCATCAACACACAGAGAGCAGACCGGTACCCCAGCAGGCGTCTGCTTCCAGCACGCAGATGGGTTCCATTCAGGTACCACCTCGTTAAAGACTCGAAGGCGGACAAATAAATCAGCCCGGGCAGCAGACTGCAGTGAAGCATCGGTCAGCGAGAATCGGCCTCAACCACAATTGATTGTGGATGTTTGCATTGACACAGAAACGTACACCAAAATGCAAGTATCACCTCCACCAAAAAGGTCGGCAAGAATTACGGCCATAGCTGACTCTGGCGCACAAACGTGCCTGATGGGGCGGTGCCTGCTGTGGAGATTCGGGTTAGGCCGCCATCAACTATCGCCAGCTGACAAGCGCATCGTGGCCGCCAACAACCAGGAGATCAACGTGCTCGGGTCACTTCACGTGAAAATTTCCGGGCAGAGCGCCAAGGGTCAACAGATGCATACATTCGCCACAGTGTATGTGACCAACACCACAGGGAGGTTCTACCTGAGCCGTGATGCGCTAGAAGGCCTTGGGGTCATCGCACACGATTTCCCTCGCATAGGTGCTGCTCCGTTGAGGTGCCAAAACAGCACAGTTCTTATCGAGCAGGCTACTACGGCACCATGCGGTTGCCCAAGACGTACGCCACCACCAGAGCGGCCAGAGAAACTTCCCGTAACGCCCTCTCTCTCGCGAGTAGCGGACATGAAAGCGTGGCTGATGGAGCGGTACGCCTCGTCAACGTTTAATGTCTGCCCGCATCAACCGCTTCCAGTCATGACAGGGCCGCCTATGGAAATACGGGTGGACCCTGACGCGAAGGCAGTGGTGACACGAAGACCACCAAGCGTGCCCGTACACTGGCAAAAGGAGGTCGCCGACCAGCTGGAGAGGGACGTGGCGCTGGGAGTCATCGAGCGTGTTCCACCAAATACGCCTGTAACATGGCTGCATAACATGGTGCTGACGCCCAAAATGGACGGTACTCCCAGGAGGACGGTCGACCTGCAGCCCCTCAACAAACATAGCGTGCGGGAGACTCATCACACGGTGCCACCAAGCAAACAAGCCAAGGCGGTGCCACCGATGACTATAAAATCAGTCACCGACGCGTGGAATGGCTTTCATGCGATCGAGATAAGGCCCGAAGATCGCCACAAGACCACATTCCTCACGGAACAAGGAAGATTCCGGTACAGACGAGCACCAATGGGGTTCCTTGCGTCACAAGATGCCTATACTCAGCGATATGACACGATCATTACCGATGTCCCCAGAAAAACCAAATGCGTAGACGACACACTGCTCTGGGATACAGACTTGGCTACACACTGGTGGCGGATTATCGACTATTTACACTTGACAGGAAAGAATGGTGTAATCCTGAACCCGAAAAAATTTCAATTTTCGGAAACAGAAGTGGACTTCGCGGGGTTTCAGATCACATCCAGCCAGATAAAGCCACTTCCGAAGTATCTGAGCGCGATCTCATCATTCCCGACACCGGCTAACATCACTGACATCCGTGCATGGTTCGGGTTGGTAAATCAGGTATCGCATTACGGCAGAACGTCCGGCTTGATGGAGCCGTTCAAGCCGTTTCTGAGCCCCAGAGTGGCTTTCAGATGGGATGCCGACCTCGATAAAGCTTTCAATCAGTCCAAAGAGGCCATCATCAAGGAGATAAAGAACGGCGTGGAAATCTTTGACCCTCAGAGGACTACCTGCTTGAATCCAGATTGGTCGAAGACCGGAGTAGGGTACTGGTTGCGCCAAAAGTACTGCGCATGCAACTCGGATGTTCCGGGGTGCTGTGAAAACGGATGGAGGATAGCAGTAGCCGGCTCAAGATTTCTCAGAGATGCAGAAAAAAGGTACGCTCCCATTGAGGGTGAAGCGTTAGCTGTTGCATGGGCCCTGGAGGACACGCGTTTTTTCACTATGGGTTGTCAGCGTTTGATAGTTACAACGGACCATAAACCACTTGTCAAAATTCTGGGAGATAGAGCTCTTGATGACATAAAAAATCCCCGACTGTTCCGCTTGAAGCAGAGAACACTGATGTGGCAATATCGAATCGTGCACGTCCCTGGAAAGTCAATACCGGCAGCAGATGCGACATCAAGAAACCCGTCGTCGGATTCTGACGAGACAATTGGTGTAAGTGGCCTCTCTGTCATACGCTGCCCGGTCAACAGGGACGACGACATGGAGAAAACAGTTGTGGCAACGGCGAAACTTTTGTCACAGCCCCTTGGCGCCATCACCTGGGAGCAAGTGAAGAAGTGCACGGCTCAAGACACCAATCTACAGGCACTCATGGACATGATAGAGCACGGATTCCCAGCATCACGCGATCACGTTTCTGAGCCGTTGCAGCCGTACTGGCAGTACCGGAACGACATGACCGTGGTCGACGACGTGGTAATGATAAACAACAGGATTATCATCCCAGCATCGCTGCAGAACGAAGTTCTGAAAATATTGCACGCTGCACACCAGGGCACAAGCCGCATGTTCAGCAGAGCGCACGACGTGGTCTTTTGGCCGGGGATGTCACGAGACATCGAGCACACTCGGGCTAAATGCACCGACTGCTGGAGAATGTCCCCGTCACAGTCGAATCTGCCGCCTCGACAACCAAACGTGCCCACCAGGCCATTTCAAGCCATCGCTGCTGATTTCGGTCTGCTGAAGGGAATTGGATATCTGATTATAGTGGACAGATTCAGCGGATGGCCTCACATCGTGGCGGCAAAATCCGGTGCAAAAGGTTTTCTGTCAGCTATAATTGCATATTTCTCGACATTCGGCGTAGCGGAGGAAATTAGCACCGACGGCGGTCCAGAATTCACAGCAAGAGAAACAGAGGATTTCTTCACGAGATGGGGCGTGAAACACCGCATCTCATCAGCATATTATCCTCAGTCAAATGGCAGAGCTGAAGTTGCTGTGAAGGCAATGAAGCGCTTGCTGACATCACACACCGACATGTATGGGAGTGTTGACACGGAAGCCGTGGCGGCTGGTCTGCTTCAATACCGCAACACGCCTGATCCGGAGACAAAAGTGTCGCCTGCGCAAGTGGTTTTCGGCCGAAGGATGTCGGACATGCTCCCCATACCACCACATTCGTCTGTGTTCAAGAGTCCAGTGGTTCACCCGGTGTGGAGGGACGCATGGAATCATCAGGAGGACGCTCTCCGACTGCGCTTCATGAAGCAGATGGACAGACAGCAGTGTAATCGTCCGTTACCACCACTACAGCCAGGGGACAAAGTGTTGCTGCAAAATCAGACAGGACCACATTGCAAACGATGGGATAGAACAGGAGTGGTGGTGGAAGCAAGACCGTTTGATCAATACCACGTCAAGATCCACGGGTCTGGGCGTCTCACAATCAGAAATCGCAAGTTTCTACGAAAGGTAATGGAACTAAGCGACTCGTCACCTCTATCACCCGCACCAGAGCAGCTTGCACATCTACCGGAGACAAAGAACATGGTCCACAAGGCAGAGTGTTCATCACCATCGATGGAGATGCCAAAGTGCGCGGATCGAGGGCCACCATCGCCAACTCCGTCGCAGCAGGAGGCAGTCACGCCACCGACGGATGACATGGCGTCCAGTCAACCACCGACCACAGCACTCACGCCGGACGAGTCGTGTCAAACAGAGAGACACCCAGAGAGTCATACCGAGTTACATCCGCCAGCAGCGTCACGACCGCGCAGAAACCGACGCCCTCCTGCCTACCTGCAGGACTATGTCACCGGCGTGAAGTTTCGGGGTCGAAACTGGGGGGGATGTGGAGAAATGCATTCGGTAGGCGTGGGGCGTGGACAGTCACCACTCGTGAACCTTACCTTGAACTGACGCGACCTCTAGCGGCCGCTCAGTCAGTTATGGTTCAAGACGCTGTTTGCACACAGTCGTGTTCGTATATATCAAGTAAGCGTATTACTGTATGTCATTGTGGTATGTGTTATTACTGTATGTCAGTGTGTTGATGTTGATGTAATCAAGGCGTATTCATTGATCGAGTGGTGATCAATTATGTTATTAATTGTTATTGCAAATGTTGATTTCATTTATGTTAATTGTTTCATTGTGTGTTCACAGTCAGAAACATTCGTTGTGTTAATATGACCGTCCACACGAATGTCGTTTTTTGATCAGTACATACCGTTTCATTCATCTGCAAATTTAGCACACCGTGTGATTCACGCATACACACAGACACAAAAACACATACGTGTATGCAAGATAATGTCACACATTGGAGCCTAGAAATATAGCTATTTATGTACACGGATTATTCACCGCTGATTTTACTCTTCATATATAAGCCGCTGTTTCAAATGAATAAATGACTTGACTTGCTTGACTTGACTTGACCGATCGTGTTTATCGTCATAAGAGTCAACAGTCTCCACCGGGATCTGGTTATATTCACGGACCAGATCGAGGGTGGTGAAAACCGTGCATCCAGCGAGCTCACTGACAAAGCCCTGCAGGTACGGAATCGAGTACTTGTCAGGAGCTGTGCAGGCATTGAGCGCACGGTAGTCGCCGCATGGTCGCCACTCGCCCGGCGTCGCGTTGGCTGGTGTTTGTACGTGGTGTAGGTCTGGGTGCAGGGGACATACACCTTCGTTACGCGGCACTGTACCGGGTTGGTGCGCGCTGGCTGGTGTTTGTACGTGGTGTATGTCTGTGTGCAGGGTACATACACCTCCGGGACGCGTACAGCTGAAGCGCTGGTGGGGTGTGTGTTTGTGGTGTTTGGGCAAATATTTTTGACCTACATTTGCACAGGCGCCACAATACCAGCAGTCAATTATCGCACCCCCTGGATTCTTGATAGGTATACGAAAATATAAAAATACAAACGACGTAGTAACACAACTTTTTCATTCAATATTCATTCATACAACTCCTCTAAGAAGATTAAGCGAAACAACATTTTCCAGAAAAATAGAATGCACAAGTAAAACATACAATTTCTGTATATATATAAAACAGGAACCAGACTCGCACCTCCTAGGAGCCAGACTCGCACCTTCTAGGAACCAGACTCGCACCTCCTAGGAACCAGACTCGCACCTTCTAGGAACCAGACTCGCACCCCTATGCACCAGACTCGCACCCATAGGCACCAGACTCGCAGCCCATAGGCACCAGACACGCACCCCATAGGCACCAGGCTCGCATCCCTAGGGGTGCTAGCACTGCCGGTTAAAAATACATGATCTAGTCAAAGATGAGCACGTGTTATTTATGTGTTATGGCCTGAGGGTCTGGTAAGCAGAGAATCATCTGCATGATATCCATGCTGCACAGGACTGTTTTCAAACGGATGATTGCTCGATTATTTTCATTATACTGAAATGTTTCCATTTTCATTTTCAGTGTCTGTTTCCCACGAGCTCAAATATGAACGTAATTGTCGTCAGCAGCATGCCGGCTCCGAGGAGAACAAATGCAACGGCAAGGGCTTCCATGCTAATGACGGTATTATCAGTCTGTAACTGAGTTGGAGTATTTTCGAATGCTTTCATCCAGTGATACTCCAGACCGCTGGCAGCAGCGCTCAACGATAGTTTGTCAAAAACTTCGAGGCAACAATAGTCTTCCCTCATCAGAAAGCCAATCCCAGTTGGGAATATGCCTCAACAGAAATAGTAAACTCACCATTTTGCAGTTCCTTTGCAAGAAATCTGATTACTTCAGTGTGTTCAGTCATCAACATGGATTTTTCGTCCAACATGTTGGTGTTGAAGTCATCAGTCAACGCAAATCTTCTTGAATTATCCAACATTCTTCGGGCGTACCCTCTTGAATCGGCAATTGATTCCAAATATGTTTCTACTACTGTTGCTCCCGGAAATACAAGACTGAAATCAGAGTTTCAAATATCTTCCAAAGATGATGGAAGCTTAGGATAAGTCACAACAGAAAGTCGCGACGTTAGTTCACTCACATAATTTGTCGCGATTATGATAGTATGCAGCCACCATATTGCCACCACTCGAGGGCGTTTTTCAGACAGATTTGCAATCACTGAGGAACACATAAGCGCTCCCCAGAGAAACAATATAGACGAGGATAACTTTTGACCCACTGTATCGCTATCCTTTCTCGGTGTGGTGAACATATACACGAAAATTCCCAGCAAAAAGGTGCACACAATCACAATCCAAGCAAATGTATCGAATGGCTCGATGACGACCTTCAATCGAGAGTTGGGAGGAAGTGTTCTCGCCACAAAGGTGTAGGATACCACATCGTGTGGGTATGTAAAATTGACAACATGAGATCTGCCGTATGAAATTGAGATGTCACCAAAACCAATGTCGCTTTCGTTTCTCAATACTGTGCCCAATACACCTGCACATGTGCCATTGCTCATCATTCCTCCCCATGGATTCTCCTTAGGATCTCATGGGTATTCTACGGTGAAATTGAAAAGCTCTGACAACATGGCCATCATTTTGACTTCGGCACCGGTGTGTATTAGCTTGCCGTTTTTCTCGACAAAATACGCATATCTTGTCCTTCCATACGCCGTTGCTGACAATCGTAGATTATTGCCGCTCAATATGGGAACATTCACTCACATTCATTACAATCACTCAAAATATGCAAGTCCCGGATTTTTAAACAATTTAGGGCGTGGAACATTCGGGGTCAACCAACGCCACCTATATACCTAGATGCCACCTAAATGTATTTAAGCTACGTTGTCTACTCCTAGCCCCCTCTTGGCGCCGCCAGTGTTGCGCACCAATGCTAGGCAATTTCACAGTCCGTAATACCAAAAATCGCCCATGCAGCCAATATGTAGCCGTGACGCTAACTAACGGCAGGAGTTATAATGCAGGCACACTGCACTGATACACTCCCACTGCTCGATCGTAGCTGAATAATTCCAGACGAGAATAATCGTATTTAATATACCCGTAATTAGTTAATAATTTACATAATATATGCGCATATGGAAACTTTAACTGAATGTAGCAAATAATTGCGCTGTGCTCTCAAACCTTTTTTAGGAAGAAAACGCATCGAATAAATTTGTTCTGTAATCTGCTTGATCTTTTAGCAACGACGATGACGTGTATTCACTTTTTACCAGTGCCGGCGCCAAGGGGGGGGGGCTTAGGGGAATGAAGCCCCCTAAAAATATGACAAGTCCCCCTAAGCCCCCCAAAAATCATAATCATGGACATTAAAATTTCTTACCAATGTAAATGAACTCCTGTAATTCTGCTTCAAATTACAGGAATGAATCAGTGTGCACCAGTCTCTTATTATAATATTATGTAGTCAGCGTTCGAGTGCAGCTCTTCATGCTTAGCCAAGCCCCCTCAACTTTTTCCTTAGCCCCTACATCTTTTTCTTTAGTCTAGGATGGTGGTTGGTTAATGAGCAGTCATTGAACAGGCTTTGTCATTTATCTTGCGTCTAGCCAGCAAAAATCCGAACAGCGAGTACGTTTTATTGAGACTCCACTATGTACTAGCTCACGGCAGGCGTTTGCAGACGGCAAACACCTGTCGTAAGGCCACAATAATGCGGTATTTGGCGCTCGGCTGCTAAAAGAGACGATATCCGACGATGGCTATTGCGCAACTCGAAGCAGCCATAATCTTGACGCTCCAGCTGGCGAGAGAGGATGGTGGACTTGCATTTATGAATACAGGAATAAAGTTTCCATTCTCATCTTGTTTGAACATTTTGTACAATCCGGCGCCAGTGGCTGCTAGCGTTGCTGCAGACAGTGCATTGTTCAACATAGCTGTTTTCTTTCCATTACCTCCTAAAAACTTTTTGAGATTCTTTAATGCACTGGGCGAAAGGTTTTTCAAGCCTTTTCCCAGTCTGTTGTACATTTTTCCTTTGAATGCGCTTCTAAAAAGACCCTTGATTGGTCTTGCGATCGGAGCCGATGAGTCTATGAGCAGCGCAGTCACAAGAAGTACGACTAGTATCTTCCGGGAACCCTGCCAAAATGATACACAAGCAGCATTAGGATGCATTTGCGTATTTGCGTGTATTAAACTGAATAATTAATGGAAAGTATATTCCATATAATTGCATTCACACATATTTGTCGTGTATTGTTACTTTTTTACTATGCTGATTTTGATGACAATACGCCCAATGAACATAACCCAGTAGAATTATCCGGGGGTATAATTGATTGCAATTCAATTATAATTGCATGTTCATACCCCCAGCGAATTTATCGGGGGTATATATCCCTCCATACCCGGGATCTACACCCACAACTTTTAGTGATTAACTTCATTGTTTATATCACCTTACACCGAAATATTTGCGATATCTTAACAAAATTTTCCGCCTAACCTTTTGCGATTTTTAGCGCATTAAAATGTCACCCTTGATCATCACCAGTGAGCTGTCAGTTGAGTCTTATAAATCACTAGTGAGCGGTCAGTTGAGTCTTATAAATCACCAGTGAGCGGTCAGTTGAGTCTTATAAATCGCGAGGTCCTAACACAACAACGGATGCTCAAAAATGTATTGTGGTAATGATTATTCAATGTCAAAGTACAAACGTTTGTCACATTGAGTATGTTGTGCAGAATGGAGTGATTTTCCTGTGTTCTTTACATGTCTTAGTGGAATTTTTTTTAAAAATGCAGGATCAAGTTTTTTGTGCAATTTTTGATATTTTAACGCAGCGTTCCGTGTTATTTAGCTCAACAAACGGTCACTAATTGTCATTGATCAACGTCGATAGAAGCAACGTACATCAAGACTAACCTGCATTGTTGTTGAAGGCGGATGACAATATAGCAATATGTGTGGGCTCCCTGTGCTTCAAAACAGCACCTAACTGAGCACGCAACTAATTGAACAATACTTTTATATGAGCGCCGGTGTGTATGTATGCGCAGCATCAAACACTTTACACTCCAATGAAAATGATTGCATTTTTAAGCTGAGCAGAGCTCAGTTTGACTTTTTCTAAGAGATATCGATTGCATTGATATCGATATCATTATTGCTGATTGCTAAACCATCTGACTCATTGTTATAAAAATTGGCGTAATATATGATTATGCTAATATATTCTGAATAATGATCTGTGATGTTCTGTGATCTTGTGATCTGAAACGCATGTGTCATATATGCGTCCTTTTTAAGTAAAAAGTGTTTCAGCATAGGCCAATCACAAAGAAATGACAATATAATAAAAACTTAACATACTATCTAAGATTACAAATATGGCTTTGTTTCCGGCCTGATAGGCCAAGGAAAGCTAAATGGTCGCGTTTTAGCAGATTAAGTGGTTTGTTTGTAAATTCCAAGGGAGTCGTAAAATATAAGACTTTTCAGATGTATTCGTTGGAGATTCTACGCCATAGAATCTTGGAACATGAGTATTTGTAGTAATCTGGAAGGAATATTTGTTTAATAGATGTTCAGGAGTCTTTTTGTCGACAAGGGCTTGTTCTTGAAACATTTGCATAATATGCGTGTTGATTGTATTAGATTCAATAAGTATCAGTTTACAGTGTACACTCATACACGCCGATTCAGTCTGTCAACATGATATCAACGCAATAATGACAGCGTATTAATCACTCTCAAATACGCCTTCAATATTAATTTGACGATTTACCGTGAAATTCTAGGAACAAATTCAAAGGTAAGAATGTTGTATTGTAACAAAAATTATGACTATGCTGGGTTAATGATAAGCGATGGAAACTTAGAATAATGCAACCACCACGTCCTCTCTGAGCAATGGATGCCGATGTGCAGGCATGCTTATGGCGCAGCTTGCGAGAGCTATATGCTTCACAATACAGTTGTAGCGAACGTATGGTGGGCTTGTAGATACATAAGTGTCGGAGGATCAGACACATCAACAGATCAGGTCACATCATCAGATCAGGTCACATCAACAGATCAGGTCACATCAACAGATCAGATCAAATCAACAGATCATATCACATCAACGGGTTTTAGAGCGCTACGTACAGCTTCGTTTGCGCTGCCAAACGCATTATTCAAGCGCTTTGTTGCTTTTTCGGTTTTTCCCGGGCTACTGGACAACAAAGTTCACAGTGTCGGCATACATTTCAAACGATATTCCAGGATCTCGAAACATTTCGTTTTTAGTCTGAAAGATGTTGTGGGGAATAGATATCACTAAAGATATCAAACTCTAACACGTTGTATTGCTGAGAGTCGCAGACAAGCAGTTGACCAGACACGGTTAAATATGTCCCAATGCAAGTTTTAGCGCAAACCAGTCTCACAAGAAGTAGTCTTCAGAATATGTGGGTGCAGCTTAAATAGTTTCAATACATGCACCACACAAGCATACATACAGAAACACACGCACACACATCCCTGTACAAACATACACAATATGGACCTTAGGCGGTGTGACAGATAAAACGGTGGCATAGATAAAATGGGGACATCGACGCATTTGATACAAAATTTGACGCCTTTGAAGGGATTTAAAGGCTTTTAACTGTATGGTGTAAGGATTTTGAAGGAATTTTAAGGTTTTTCACCCAAACTGGTGCATGTCTACTGTATGGCGCGGATGCAGTGAAGTAACAAGTTGCTTGGTGAAAATGGGGACATCGACAAGTCTCTATTGGTATTTATTGAAGTTATAGGGTTTGCTTTTGCAGCATGCTGGTGTTTATCATTAGAGCATGTTTGCTATTGGAATATTTATCCCTTCATGTTCCATGCTGGCATGAACTTTTATCGTTTATGTAAACGTAAACAGTTAACGTAAACAGGACTTGACTAGTGAAGTTAATTTTTTCTTGTTTGCTCTAATTTGTCTTTTTCCTCATTTTTTCTTCGTATGTCACTGAAGAAGTAAATTCTTGAGCATATACGTTTTTTGCCGTCATACATTTCAATTTCTGTTTAAGTTTCGTTGGCTGCCCATTATTCATCGTATTCATTTTCGCCTTTGCTGTATTATTTTTATACCTATTCACGACCCTAGTCAACCCTCTTTTTTTTCCGGTCTCCTCACTGTGTCTACTGCTCCTCGTCCTCTTGTCTGCCCTCGAGCCTTGAATGAGTCATCTTGTTCTTCTAAGTATTTTTCTTTCTTTGCTCCCCGACTGTACAACTCGCTTCTCGTACTGTTCTATCAGCCACTTCCTATTCCTCATTACGCTCGGCACTCTTTAGATACGTCATGTTTCCTTTTGTCATTTACTCTCGTGCTCGTTCATGTTTTGTGTTTCTCTGTGAATATTTTTGGCTTATCTTGCTGTTTTATGCGCGTGTGTTTTTGATATTTGCTTGTGGCGTTTGGCTCGCCACGGAGCGTTACACGCAAATAGGACGAGTTATCTGGACCGACTGTATTTGTGCATACAACAAGGGACGAGCAAGACATTACAGACAAACATACACACAAGATCAAACATGCACAATCACGAACAAACACAATACGACACACAGGTCACTGCGCTTCTGGCAGGTACCGCCAGGTGGCGCGAGGCGCAATTACACGTGGCGCACCACATGCTATACCAAATATATGTTAATGTTTGTATTTTGATCATTGTATGACGGTTTTTGTAGTTTACTTGTGTTCAAAAACAATTTAGTTTATAAGGGAAGTTTCGTTAGCAGTTTCCCACAGGTATTTCTAGTGTTGTTGGTCTCGACGGCGCTTCGGTCGATGTCGACCATTCCAGTTTCAAATTGATATGTATGAGTAAAGATGACCGTGAAAATAGTTGCAAACGTTGATCTGATTGTAACAACACCAATATGTTGAGATGTTGATCTTGGTCTCCGTCGTTCGGCTGATCGTGAAGTCTTCTGAGTTCCTCTTGTTGTTGTGTTCCGCGATAACAAGTAATAGTCACCCAGTCGTAGTCTAATTGTGTATTTACAGTAACCAATCAGCTCTACTACCTTAAAGCTATTCCTAAAACTTAATATCTAGTCTCTCCAGTATCTCTAGCCTCTAGTCTCCATAGTCTCCCCAGTATTCATTATGCACTCTCTCAGTATCTAGTATCTAGTCCCAGTCTCCAGTATCCCGCCCTATTGTCAGTACAACACAGGTATATATACCCACGACCACAGGACTTCGGCTCAATGCGTCACAAGTAATGCGAGTTGGCCAAACAGCGCGGCTACACAACCAGGACACAGTCTATTTCTAAACACGATCTGACTCCACACACGCGTGTTACCATGATCTGTTAATTCAAGTCAGACACACAAAAAGGTCATAAATTAACTGTCAAGTTACTTCACACATTGCCAATCATATCAGGCGCAGTGTAATACTGACGCCATCCTTCCACATAAATTAGCCTAACGACAGCTGCACAAGCAGGCCGCGAAAAGAACGCGAAAGTAAACTGAGAGAGCGAAAAAACTGAGTAAACTGACAGATAGAAAACTGGTCTGATTATATGCGGTGTGATTGTGAGCGAGAGTGTGTGAGCGCGCTGGAGTGTGTGTGGTTTAGTGTGTGTGTGATTCGCGTTTGCGTTCGCGTCTGCGTTGTGTGGTGATGTGTTTGTATGTATGCGTTTGGTGAAGTGTGCATGCCCCGCGGCGGCGAACGATTGACCGGCTCGCCGCTGATTGGCTGTGGCGGTGGGCGTGAGGACTATGCGTGTGTGTGTGTCCGTGTGTGCTCCCGTGTGTCACGGTGTGAGCTGGGAGTTCTGTTTGAGCGGCAGTCGTGTTGTGACGTCTTGTAGGCGCGCGTGGGGCGGTGATGCCCACGCACGCCTGTCTGAATATATTTTAGTTATATTTCTGCTACATTATAACTTTTTTATACTGATATCCAAGTAACATTTTGATTCTTTTGTCGTATTTTCAGTTTCGGTTAATTATCTACTTTTCATTTGTTATATTCTCAGTCCTACATTTGTGGATCGTGTGCGGTGCATCACATGCTTGATGCGCTCTGTTATGTCTATAATGAAGACACGTCTGTGAAGAAGACATTGTTGATTATCGAAGCGTTTCCTGAATGTTGGCTGTTTCCTGACAATACATGACTTATTTCGGCCCGCACTCGGGCCGCGTGCGGGCCGTATAATCATTATTTTCAATAATTGTAAGCCAGAATGAAGGTTCTGGGAGATAAGCCAAAGACCAAACTAGGCATTTGATGTTTATCATGGATGAGTTTCGTGAAAAAAACTAAGATGTGTATTTGCTTGAAATCTATCAAAGAAGCTAGGTCCAGACATTTTATCAAGCAAAGTCAAGTATGGTCGGCGGGCCGGATATAGCGACGTCGCGGGCCGTAGTTTGCTGACCCCTGCACTAATGCATGATGGCTGCCATCACCCGAGCATCGACCCAAATATACGCCCTTGCTAAAATTACTTCTTAGATTCCTCAATTTTTAATTAAATTGCTCCTCAATTTTCGATTTTCCTTAGAATACATTTTGAGCATTCGCGGTTGTGCTGACAAGGTGTTTCACACACTTTGACTGTGCCCTTTGCGGCACTAGCGTAGTGTTGCTCTGAATTTCCTCGTGATGTTTTCAATTGAAACCAAGGTTAGTCATTGAAAAGGCAGCACATTAGGCGGATTGCCTAGCTACACCACTGATACTCTGATAGGAAACTCTCCCGAATGCCTTTCAGTATTTCAAGTTTGTTCAGGCCACCAGGTAGCGTACTTTTCTGAATTTCAGTTTAATGCACGCAAATGCGCAAATACATCCTGATGTTGCTTGTGTATCATTTTGGCAGGGTTCCCGGAAGATACTAGTCGTACTTCTTGTGACTGCGCTGCTGATAGACTCATCGGCACCGATCGCAAAACCAATCAAAGGTCTTTTTAGAAGTGCATTCAAAGGAGAAATGTACAACAAACTGGGAAAAAGTTTGAAAAACCTTTCGCCCAACGCATTAAAGAATCTCAAAAAGTTTCTAGGAGGTGGTGGAAAAAACCAGCTATGCTGAACAATGCACTGTCTGCAGCAACGCTAGCAGCCACTGGCGCCGGATTGAACAAAATGTTCAAACAAGATGAGAATGGAAACATTATTCCGGTATTCATAGATGCAAGTCCACCATCCGCTCTCGCCAGCAGGAGCGTCAAGATTATGGCTGCTTCGAGTTGCGCCATAGCCATCGTCGGACATCGTCTCTTTTAGCAGACGAGCGCCAAATACCGCATGATTGTGGCGTTACGACAGGTGTTTGCCGTCTGCAAACGCCTGCCGTGAGCTAGTACATAGTGGAGTCTCAATAAAGCGTACTCGCTGTTCGGATTTTTGCTGGCTAGACGCAAGATTAATGACAAAGCCTGTTCAATGACTGCTTATTAACCAACCAACATCCAGCAACATTCTTACATCCATGAGAACTTACATCCATGAGACCTCGTACATATTCGCTTGCTCTTAATTTACCTTGCAGCGCAGATGTGTCTATTGATGCCCTGGAGCTAATTATCTAAATAAATACTGCGGATTCCCGCACTATCCCGTTATTTCCGCCGATGGCATGCGTGCCAGTGGTCTACCGCAAGAGATCATCCAACGGGAGGCCCTTGGCAGTGTCTGAGAGTGGCGCCACTGCGTGTGATGCTGGCGCATTGAAGGGCGTGTGATACGCTACAACCAGTATCCTACCTTTCACTCTCTTATTTTCCTGCTATTTCACTCGCATGTGTTGACATTTGCGAGTGAAAAGTAGTGGCGGCGCCAGGTTTTTTCCTTTGGGGGGGTCTGAGGGGGGATGGACTGAAGAAAAAGTTGTAGGGGCTAAGGAAAAAGTTGAGGGGGCTTGGCTAAGCATGAAGAGCTGCACTCGAACGCTGACTACATAATATTATAATAAGAGACTGGTGCACACTGATTCATTCCTGTAATTTGAAGCAGAATTACAGGAGTTCATTTACATTGGTAAGAAATTTTAATGTCCATGATTATGATTTTTGGGGGGCTTAGGGGGACTTGTCATATTTTTAGGGGGCTTCATTCCCTAAGCCCCCCCCCCTTGGCGCCGCCACTGGTAAAAAGTGAATACACGTCATCGTCGTTGCTAAAAGATCAAGCAGATTACAGAACAAATTTATTCGATGCGTTTTCTTCCTAAAAAAGGTTTGAGAGCGCAGCGCAATTATTTGCTACATTCAGTTAAAGTTTCCATATGCGCATACATTATGTAAATTATTAACTAATTACGGGTATATTAAATACGATTATTCTGGTCTGGAATTATTCAGCTACGATCGAGCAGTGGGAGTGTATCAGTGCAGTGTGCCTGCATTATAACTGCTGCCGTTAGTTAGCGTCACGGCTACATATTGGCTGCATGGGCGATTTTTGGTATTACGGACTGTGAAATTGCCTAGCGTTGGTGCGCAGCACTGGCGGCGCCAAGAGGGGGCTAGGAGTAGACAACGCAGCCTAAATATATTTAGGTGGCATCTAGGTATATAGGTGGCGTTGGTTGACCCCCGAATGTTCCACGCCCTAAATTGTTTAAAAATCCGGGACTTGCATATTTGGAGTGATTGAATTCAATATGTTGAATCTGCGAGTGCGTAGTGGTTTGATCCTTGGCTAAAAACGTCAATCAGAAAATTTGTTATGGGTTTATGAATGGTAAAATTTTCAATGAAACCTAAATTTTTCGAGCGCACAAGAGCGTCCTCATTTTAGACATTCGGAATATAGTCACCCTATGTTTCGCCAAGCCCCCGCATATTTTCCCTATCCCCCTCCCTAAACCCCTCATATTTTCCCTAGCCCCTCAGCCCCCAGTCGGAAAACCCCTGGCGCCGCCACTGGTGCGCAGTATTTCAGCACGTGCAGTAAATAACTTCCATGATTTTATTAATGATACTAGCATTATAACCCGCCCGTTGTGCGGAGCAATTCATAAAAATATTGCAAATTAAAAATAAATAAGGCAAACTCATAAAAACCTTAATCAATTAAAAAGTCTAAATTTCATTATTTTTAATTTTATTTTGACGAAAGATTTTCACTCAGCCCGCCTCATATTTAAACCCGGCCAACGTGCGGATTAATTCAGAACTCGAACACCATCCGTTCTGGATCTTGAAGTCAAATGCATTAGCTTTGTATATGAATCATTCTACACGGTGAAATGGAACGATTTATTGCTGCCCGCAGGACATTTTTATTTCATAAAAATGAGCCATCGCTTCGTTTGCATTTGAAGCCCCTGATCTATACCATTGAACCCGCGCAATTATGTCACCTCATATTCAAGCATACATTCACAGACAGACAGATAATTTCTAGCATTAAACCCGCCCGTTGTGCGGAGCAATTCATAATATTAAATTCATATTCAATTCATAAATTATGGAAAATTAAAAATGAAATAGGGTACTCTCATATAAATATTAATCAATTGAAAATTCTAAGTTTAATTATTTTGATTTCGACAAAATATTTCCCCTCAGTCCGCCTTAGGAATTTTCACACCCGCCCGTCGTGCTGAATAATTCAGAACTCGAACACGATCCGTTCTGGATCTTGAAGTCAAATCCATTGGTGTTGTGTATGGATGAATTCTACAGGAGACGTTCTATTGTCTATAGTTGCTGCCCGAGGAGCATTTTTATTTATATAAAAAACTTTTTTCAAACCCACCCGTCGTGCGGAACAATTCATGCAATAAAATTCTTATAAAATACATAAAATATAATAAAATTAAAATAATATAAAATTATATATCATATTATATATATATATATATATATTTTATATATATGTATATATATATATTAATATATTATAATATATTATAATATATTATATTATAATATTATAATATACTATATAATATATTAATATTATATATATATATATATATATATATATTAAAATATAAAATATAAAATTACTTAACATCATTCCCCAACATCATTTGCTTAAGTACTATTTTACTTTTTACTTTCTAGCATTAAAACCCGCCCGTTGTGCGGAACAATTCATACTATTCAATTTGTATTCAATTCATAAGAGAAAAGGAATATGAATTAAAGAAGAGTGGAGTGAACCCATAACAAAGTCTAAGTTTATATATTTTAATATATATGTTTATATTAGTTTGCCTAAACCGCCTCATATTTAAACCTGCCCGCCGTGCTGAATAATTCAGAACACAGACACGAAACAATGAAAAATGACTACACTTTTTCATGATAATGTTTCCAAAATATATTGATAACTTAACATCACTATCTAGCATTGAAACCCGCCCGTCGTGCGGAGCAATTAATAGAATACAATTAATATTCAATTAAAAATAGAAGAGATACAAATTATAAAGAAAAAAGTCACCCCATTAAAAGTCTTATCTAATAGAAAAGTATATAGGTGAATATTTTTATTTATATTTGGACAAAATATTTCCCTTAAATAGCATCATATTTAAGCCTGCCCGTCGTACGGAATAATTCAGAACTCAAACACGACATAATGAAAAATGATGAAAAATGAAACATTTTCATAAGAATATTTCCAATATATATTTATAACTTAACATAATTCCCCAACATCATTTGCACAAGTACTATTATACTTTTACCAGTATAATATTAACTGCCGAAAAATTCATATACATACATTCATATACATTTATATACATACATTATATTCCGCATTCATATTAAACCCAATATATCCTGACGCAATCCTACCAAACCCAACCCAACCATCCCATCTTATCATATATCATCTCATCCCCTCTTAGTATCAAACACGCGGCCCACCAATAATGTTCTCGCAGCCCGCCAGTATAATATAGTAACATTAAACATTACTAGCATTAAAACCCGCCCGTTGTGCGGAACAATTCATAAAAATATTGCAAATTATAAATAAATAAGGCAAACTCATAAAAACCTTAATAAATAAAAAAATTTAAATTCCATTATTTTTAATTTTATTTTGACAAAATAATTTCACTCAGCTCCCTCATATTTAAACCCGGCCGACGTGCGAAATAATTCAGAACTCGAACACCATCCGTTCTGGTTCATGAAGTCAAATCCATTAGTATTGTATATGAATTTATTCTACACGGTGAAATTGAACGTTTTATTGCTGCCCGCGGGACATTTTTATTTCATAAAAATGAGCCATCGCTTCGTTTGCGTTTGAAGCCCCTGATCATTGAACCAGCGAACCATGAACCAGCGCAATTATGTCACCTCATATTTGAGCATACATACACGGACAGACAGATAATTTCTTCTTTATGTATATATATAGCATTAAAACCCGCCCGTTGTGCGGAGCAATTCATAACATGAAATTCATATTCAATTCATAAAAAATGGAAAATTAAAAATGAATTAGGGTAAACTCATAGAAATAATAATCAATTGAAAATTCTAAGTTTAATTATTTTTATTTCGACAAAATATTTCCCCTCGGTCCGCCTGAGTCATTTTTAAACCCGCCCGTCGTGCTGAATAAATCAGAGCTCGAACACGATCCGTTCTGGATCTTTGAAGTCAAATCCATTGGTTTTGTGTATGTATTAATTCTACAGGGGAAATTGAACGTTCTATTGTCTATAGTTGCTGCCCGCGGAGCCTTTTTATTTAAAAAAAATACCTTGTTTTAAATGAAACATTTGAAAAAATGAACTAAAAAATGGAAACACTTTTTTTAAACCCGCCCGTCGTGCGGAACAATTCATACAATGAAAATCATATTTGAAGTCAAATCCATTGGTTTTGTGTATGGATTAATTCTACAGGGGAAATTGAACGTTCTATTGTCTATAGTTGCTGCCCGCGGAACATTTTTATTTTAAAAAAAATTTCATTTTTTTAAATGAACCATTTGAAAAAATGAACTAAAAACACTTTTTTAAACCCGCCGGTCGTGCGGAACAATTCATACAATAAAATTCATATCAAATCCATAAAATATAATGAATACAAATTGAAAACCAAAAAATGTAACCTATAAATATCTTAACCAATAGAAAAGTCTAAATGTGAATATTTTTGTTCTTATTTTGACAAATGTTATCCCTCAACCCGCCTGATATATAAATCTGCCCGTCGTGTGGTATAATTCAGAACACAAACACGAAACAAACAATGAAAGATGATGAAATTTTTTCATCAGAATGTTTCCAAACTATATATATTAACATCATTCTTAATTATTATCTTATTATAATTATAATTATTATATAATATAATAATTATTATATATATAAATATTTATATATATAAATATTTATATATATAAATATTTATATATATAACTATTATATATATAATTATTATAATTATTATATAATTATTATAATTCTTAATTATATCATTCTATACTTAACATCATTCCCCAATATCATTTGCTTAAGTACTATTTCACTTTTTCCGCTATAATATTTATTGTTAAAATTTATATATTTTCCGCTATCATTAAAACCCAATATAACCTGAGTCAAACCTACCCAACCCAACCCAATCATCCAATCTTGACCGCTCTCAGCCTAGTCTGAGGTGATTTAACTTATTAGTTTGTGATCACAAAATATACTGATGCGATCATAATTTGTAATCAGAAGACTGAGATTATCTACCCCAGGGGTCCCAAACACGCGGCCCACCAATACTTTTCTCTCAACCCGCCAATATAGTATCGGGACCAAACTGTAAGGCAGCTAAATTCACATTTGTTGCATATTGCGATATAATTATACACCATTATCATATTATCTCATAATTCCCGGTTAATGCTTCCACTAATGCATCATATTCATACAGTTGTTATTTTTTGGATTACACCGATATTACAGCCCTTGATATTACAGCCGATATTATATTATGCAATCTATATTCTGCTACGTATTATTCCTAATACATATATCATCAGATCGCAAAGTATATTTAAAGGTTCACATCATTCTCCAAAATCATTTGCTTAAGAGCTATCCTACTTTTATCGCTAGAATATTTACTGCTAGCAAAATATCATATACCTCGCTATCATTTAAACCCACTCTTTATAGATACATTTAATTCGCCCGTCGTGCGGAACAGTTTATAAAATATAATTAATATTCAATTCATAAAAAAATTAGTGCAAATTGAAAAAGAAAAACAAACCCACAGGAAAGTTTTAGCTAATATAAAAGTCTAAATGTAAAATTTATGTTTCAATTTAGAAAACATGTTTTTCCACAACCCGCCTCATATTTAAAGCTGCCCGTCGTGCGGAATAATTCAGAACTCAAACACGAAACAAACACAAAGAAAATTGATGAAAAACGACCAATAGAAAAGTCAAATTTGTAAATTCTTGTTTTAATTATTGACGATGTTTTTCCCTCAACACTACTCAAATTCACACCCGTCCTTCGTGTGTAGTAATTCAGAGGTGTAACACTATCAAAACAATGAAACATCTCTATAATTCCAGATTAATGCTTCCTCTAAAACAGCATATGCATATACTTGGCATTGCATGATATTACAACCCGTATCCTTATGCAACTTAAGCGTATGCAACTTGAAGTTAAACCAATTAAATTACACAGTAAAATTCAGTAGCTTACTTTGTTCCAAGTAGCATTTTACCCGCCCGTCGTGCGGAACATTTGATGTGTAAATATTGAGGACAATAAAGACTTTCTATTCAGTATAGTGTAGCAATAATTAAACTGTACGCAAAAAAACCACACCATCCATGCTTGGAGATAATATGATGCATTCTTAATTGTGATTGGGCTTCAGTGAAATTTAATCGGTGTATATTCCTGTGTAATCGCAAGTGCGCATAATAGCTGTCAAATTGGCAATATGTCCTTTTGACTTTACACCGCCGTAACTTCCTTCAGATACCCTTTGGAAAATTACAAATTATACCGCATTGTAGAAAACAAGATTTCTAGCACGATGGTATAATTTATTTTTATGTATAACAAATAGTTACTATGAAATAGTAGAAAAATAAATTAATTTTAGTCGCCCGGTGTTCAAGTGTAATTTTGGATGTATTTGAGAATTTTGCCAATTTTACACGTTTTTTGTACCATTTGTGGGTATAAATTATAGCTTATATTGTAGAACACAAAATTTTCTACACAGTAGTATATTCCTGTGTAATCGCAAGTGCGTAAATTGTGATTGGACTTCAGTGAAATTAAATCAGTGTATATTCATGTGTAATCGCAAGTGCGCATAATAGCTGTCAAATTGGCAACATGACATTTTGACTTTACATCGCCGTAACTTCCTTTAGATACACTTTGGAAAATTAAAAATTATACCGTATTGTAGAAAAAAAAATTTCTAGCACGATGGTATAATTTATTTTCATGTATAACAAATAGTTACTGAAAAATAGTAGAAAAATGAATTAATTTTAGTCGCCCGTTGTTCAAGTGTAATTTTGGATGTATTTGCGAATTTTGCCAATTTTACACGTTTTTTGTATCATTTGTGGGTATAAATTATAACTTATCTTGTAGAACACAAAATTATCTACACAGTAATATATTCCTGTGTAATCGCAAGTGCGCATAATAGCTGTCAAATTGGCAATATGTCCGTTTGATTTTACACCCCCGTAACGTCCTTCAGATACACTTTGGAAAATTACAAATTATACCGTATTGTAGAAAACAAAATTTCTAGCACGATGGTATAATTTATTTTTATGTATAACAAATAGTTACTATGAAATAGTAGAAAAATAAATTAATTTTAGTCGCCCGGTGTTCAAGTGTAATTTTGGATGTATTTGAGAATTTTGCCAATTTTACACGTTTTTTTGTATCATTTGTGGGTTTAAATTATAGCTTATCTTGTAGAACACAAAAATATCTACACAGTAGTATATTCCTGTGTAATCGCAAGTGCGTAAATTGTGATTGGACTTCAGTGAAATTAATCGGTGTATATTCCTGTGTAATCGCAAGTGCGCATAATAGCTGTCAAATTGGCAACATGACATTTTGACTTTACACCGCCGTAACTTCCTTCAGATACACTTTGGAAAATTAAAAACTCTACCGTATTGTAGAAAACAAAATCTCTAGCACGATGGTATAATTCATTTTAATTTGTGACAATTAGTTTTTGAGAAATGGGTAGAAAAATGAATTAATTTTAGTCACCCGGTGTTCAAGTGTAATTTTGGATGAATTTGAGAATTTTGACAATTTTACACGTGTTTTGTATCATTTGTGGGTATAAATTATAACTCATCTTGTAGAACACAAAATTATCTACACAGTAGTATATTCCTGTGTAATCGCAAGTGCGCATAATAGCTGTCAAATTGGCAATATGTCCTTTTGACTTTACACCGCCGTAACTTCCTTTAGATACACTTTGGAAAATTAAAAATTATACCGTATTGTAGAAATCAAAATTTCTAGCACGATGGTATAATTTATTGTAATGTGTGACAAATAGTTCCTGAGAAATGGGTAGAAAAATGAATTAATTTTAATCACCCGGTGTTCAAGTGTAATTTTGGATGTATTTGAGAATTTTGCCAATTGTACACGTTTTTTGTATCATTTGTGGGTATAAATTATAACTTTTCTTGTAGGACACAAAATTATCTACACAATAGTATAATTTTTATAGCTGTACCATTGCTGGTTTATGAGGAATAGATAGCGGAATATTGACCAAAATATTCACGTTTTTTGTGCTAATTTTGCCTTTTTGCATTTTTGTCATATGCACTTCACACCGCCGTAACTTTTTTTTAATACACTTTGGAAAGTTACAATTTATACCGTGCTGTAGCAAACAAAATTCCCAGCATGATGGTATTATTTATTTAGATGTGTGATTATTAGTTTTTGAGAAATAGAGAAAAAAGTATAGAAAATCGGACGCGTGGAGTTTAAATAAAATTTTGAATGTAGATTGATTTTTCTTCCATTTTACATGTTTTATATTTAATTTTTGGGTAAAAATTTTAATTTGTTGAGTAGTAGATAAAATTTTCTACACAGTGGTATAATTTATATAGTTGTACCATTGCTGGTTTAGGAGGAGTAGTCTTCAGAAAATTGACCAAAATTTTCGCATTTTTCAGGGTTCATTTTGTCTTTTTACCGCTATAACTTTTTCTGATTTCATTTTTGAAATTTAAAATTTAATCTGAAGTGTAGACAAGAAAATTTCCAGCGTGATGGTATAAATTTTAAGCGGGTAGGCCAAGTGGTGGCCAAATAATAGCTGATATAAAATGGACCAAGGAGGGTTGAACAGACACACAGACACACACACAGACACACACACACACACACACAGAGGATCTCTTTTATATATATACTAGCATTAAAACCCGCCCGTTGTGCGGAGGAATTCATAAAATGGAATTAATATTAATAATAATTCATATTCATAAAAATATTCCAAATTAAAAAAGAAAATGAAAACTCATCAGTGTCTTACTCAATAGAAAAGTCCAAGTGTTAATATTTTTATTTTTATTTTGACATAATATTTTCCCTCAGACCGCCTCATATATAAACCAACCCATTGTGCGGAATAATTCAGAACACAAACACGTAACAAACAATGAAAATCCTAGCATGTAAACCCGCCCGTCGTGCGAAACCGTTCATACTATTAAATTTGTATTCAATTCATGAGAGAGAAGGAATATGAATTAAAAAAGAGTTGAGTAAACCCATACAAAAGTCTAAATTTCTATATTTTCATATTTATTTTCACAAAATAGTTTGCCTAAACCGCCTCATATTTATACATGCCCGTCGTGCTGAATAATTCAGAACTCAGACACGAAACAATGAAAAATGACTACACTTTTTCATCATAATGTTTACAAAATATTTTAATAACTTGATATCACCGTCTAGCATTGAAACCCGCCAGTTGTGCGGAGCAATTCATAAGATGAAATTCATATTCAATTCATAAACATATTGCAAATTTAAAAAGAAAACAGATATACTCATTAAAATCTTACTCAATTGAAAAGTCTAAATTCAATTATATTTTTTGACAACATATTTTCCTTCAGCCCGTCTCATATTTAAACCCGCCCGTCGTGCTGAACAATTTATAAAATAAAATGCATATTCAATCCATAAAATAAAATGCATATTCAATCCATAAAATAAACTGAATACAAATTAAAAAGCAAAACATTTAACATTTTCCCTCGAACAGCCTCATATTTAAACCCGCCCGTCGTGCGGAACAATTAAGCCCCAACACCAATGGTTCTTTATATATAAACCAACTAATGACAACTAACTAACTAATATTCAAATGGTTCTTTATTATATAATAATGGTTTTTTTTAATGGTTCTATATGGTACAATAATTCAGTAGTTTACTTTGTTCCCAGTAGCATTTTATCCGCCCGTCGTGCGGAACAATTAAGCCCCTGATCTATACCATTGAACCCGCGCAATTATGTCACCTCATATTCAAGCATACATACACAGACAGACAGATAATTTCTTCTTTATGTATATATATACCATTGAACCTGCGCAATTATGTCACCTCATATTCAAGCATACATACACAGACAGACAGATAATTTCTTCTTTATGTATATATATGACATTAATACCCGCCCGTTGTGCGGAGCAATTCATACAATCAAGCAAATCATGAACCATTTGAAAAAATGAACTAAAAACACTTTTTTTAAACCCACCCGTCGTGCGGAACAATTCATACAATAAAATTCATATCAAATCCATAAAATATAATGAATACAAATTGAAAAGCAAAAAATGTAAGCTATAAATATCTTGACCAATAGAAAAGTCTAAATGCCCGCGGGACATTTTTATTTCATAAAAATGAGCCATTGCTTCGTTTGCGTTTGAAGCCCCTGGTCATTGAACCAGCGAACTATGAACCCGCGCAATTATGTCACCTCATATTCAAGCATACACACACAGACAGACAGATAATTTCTTCTTTATGTATATACTAGCATTAAAACCCGCCCGTTGTGCGGAGAAATTCATAAAATGGAATTAATATTAATAATAATTCATATTCATAAAAATATTCCAAATTAAAAAAGAAAATGAAAACTCATCAGTGTCTTACTCAATAGAAAAGTCCAAGTGTTAATATTTTTATTTTTATTTTGACATAATATTTTCCCTCAGACCGCCTCATATATAAACCAACCCATTGTGCGGAATAATTCAGAACACAAACACGTAACAAACAATGAAAATCCTAGCATGTAAACCCGCCCGTCGTGCGAAACCGTTCATACTATTAAATTTGTATTCAATTCATGAGAGAGAAGGAATATGAATTAAAAAAGAGTTGAGTAAACCCATACAAAAGTCTAAATTTCTATATTTTCATATTTATTTTCACAAAATAGTTTGCCTAAACCGCCTCATATTTATACATGCCCGTCGTGCTGAATAATTCAGAACTCAGACACGAAACAATGAAAAATGACTACACTTTTTCATCATAATGTTTACAAAATATTTTAATAACTTGATATCACCGTCTAGCATTGAAACCCGCCAGTTGTGCGGAGCAATTCATAAGATGAAATTCATATTCAATTCATAAACATATTGCAAATTTAAAAAGAAAACAGATATACTCATTAAAATCTTACTCAATTGAAAAGTCTAAATTCAATTATATTTTTTGACAACATATTTTCCTTCAGCCCGTCTCATATTTAAACCCGCCCGTCGTGCTGAACAATTTATAAAATAAAATGCATATTCAATCCATAAAATAAAATGCATATTCAATCCATAAAATAAACTGAATACAAATTAAAAAGCAAAACATTTAACATTTTCCCTCGAACAGCCTCATATTTAAACCCGCCCGTCGTGCGGAACAATTAAGCCCCAACACCAATGGTTCTTTATATATAAACCAACTAATGACAACTAACTAACTAATATTCAAATGGTTCTTTATTATATAATAATGGTTTTTTTTAATGGTTCTATATGGTACAATAATTCAGTAGTTTACTTTGTTCCCAGTAGCATTTTATCCGCCCGTCGTGCGGAACAATTAAGCCCCTGATCTATACCATTGAACCCGCGCAATTATGTCACCTCATATTCAAGCATACATACACAGACAGACAGATAATTTCTTCTTTATGTATATATATACCATTGAACCTGCGCAATTATGTCACCTCATATTCAAGCATACATACACAGACAGACAGATAATTTCTTCTTTATGTATATATATGACATTAATACCCGCCCGTTGTGCGGAGCAATTCATACAATCAAGCAAATCATGAACCATTTGAAAAAATGAACTAAAAACACTTTTTTTAAACCCACCCGTCGTGCGGAACAATTCATACAATAAAATTCATATCAAATCCATAAAATATAATGAATACAAATTGAAAAGCAAAAAATGTAAGCTATAAATATCTTGACCAATAGAAAAGTCTAAATGCCCGCGGGACATTTTTATTTCATAAAAATGAGCCATTGCTTCGTTTGCGTTTGAAGCCCCTGGTCATTGAACCAGCGAACTATGAACCCGCGCAATTATGTCACCTCATATTCAAGCATACACACACAGACAGACAGATAATTTCTTCTTTATGTATATATATACCATTGGACCTGCGCAATTATGTCACCTCATATTCAAGCATACATACACAGACAGACAGATAATTTCTTCTTTATGTATATATATAGCAAAATATTTTCACTCAGCCCGCCTCATATTTAAACCCGGCCGACGTGCGGAATAATTCAGAACTCGAACACCATCCGTTCTGGTTCTTGAAGTCAAATCCATTAGTTTTGTATATGAATTCATTCTACACGGTGAAATTGAACGTTTTATTGCTGCCCGCGGGACATTTTTATTTCATAAAAATGAGCCATCGCTTCGTTTGCGTTTGAAGCCCCTGATCATTGAACCAGCGAACCATGAACCAGCGCAATTATGTCACCTCATATTCAAGCATACATACACAGACAGACAGATAATTTCTTCTTTATGTATATATATAGCATTAAAACCGCATTAAAACCCGCCCGTTGTGCGGAACAATTCATAAAAATATTGCAAATTAAAAATAAATAAGGCAAACTCATGAAGACCTTAATCAATTAAAAAGTCTAAATTTCATTATTTTTAATTTTATTTTGACAAAATATTTTCACTCAACCCGCCTCATATTTAAACCCGCCCGACGTGAGGAGAAATTCAGAACTCGAACACCATCCGTTCTGGTTCTTGAAGTCAAATCCATTAGTTTTGTATATGAATTCATTCTATACGGTGAAATTGAACGTTTTATTGCTGCCCGCGGGACATTTTTATTTCATAAAAATGAGCCATCGCTTCGTTTGCGTTTGAAGCCCCTGATAATTGAACCAGCGAACCATGAGCCAGCGCATTTATGTCACCTCATATTCAAGCATACATACACAGACAGACAGATAATTTCTTCTTTATGTATATATATAGCATTAAAACCCGCCAGTTGTGCGGAGCAATTCATAACATGAAATTCATATTCAATTCATAAAAAATATGGAAAAATAAAAATGAAATAGGGTACACTCATAAAAATATTAATCAATTGAAAATTATAAGTTTAATTATTTTTATTTCGACACAATATTTCCCCTCAGTCCGCCTGAGTCATTTTTAAACCCGCCCGTCGTGCTGAATAATTCAGAACTCGAACACGATCCGTTCTGCATCTTGAAGTCAAATCCATTGGTTTTGTGTATGGATTAATTCTACAGGGTAAATTGAACGTTCTATTGTCTATAGTTGCTGCCCGCGGAACATTTTTATTTTTATAAAAAAAAACCTTTTTTTAAATGAACCATTTGAAAAAATGATCTAAAAACACTTTTTTAAACCCACCCGTCGTGCGGAACAATTCATAAATTAAATTCATATCAAATCCATAAAATATAATGAATACAAATTGAAAAGCAAAAAATGTAACCTATAAATATCTTAACCAATAGAGAAGTCTAAATGTGAATATTTTTGTTCTTATTTTGACAAATATTATCCCTCAACCCGCCTGATATATAAATCTGCCCGTCGTGTGGTATAATTCAGAACACAAACACGAAACAAACAATGAAAGATGATGAAATCTTTTCATCAGAATGTTTCCAAACTATATTTATTACTTAACATCATTCCCCAATATCATTTGCTTAAGTACTATTTCACTTTTACCGCTATAATATTTATTGTTAAAATTTATTTATTTTCCGCTATCATTAAAACCCAATATAACCTGAGTCAAACCTACCCAACCCAACCCAACCATTCAATCTTGACCGCTCTCAGCCTAGTCTGAGGTGATTTAACTTATTAGTTTGTGATCACAAAATATACTGATGCGATCATAATTTGTAATCAGAAGACTGAGATTATCTACCCCAGGGGTCCCAAACACGCGGCCCACCAATACTTTTCTCTCAACCCGCCAATATAGTATCGGGACCAAACTGTAAGGTAGCTAAATTCACATTTGTTGCATAATGCGATATAATTTTACACCATTATCATATTATCTCATAATTCCCGGTTAATGCTTCCACTAATGCATCATATTCATACAGTTGTTATTTTTTGGATTACATCGATAATGCAGCCCTTGATATTACAGCCGATATTATATTATGCAATCTATATTCTGCTACGTATTATTCCTAATACATATATCATCAGATCGCAAAATATATTTAAAGGTTCACATCATTCTCCAAAATCATTTGCTTAAGAGCTATTCTACTTTTATCGCTAGAATATTTACTGCTAGCAAAATATCATATACCTCGCTATCATTTAAACCCACTCTTTATAGATACATTTAATTCGCCCGTCGTGCGGAACAGTTCATAAAATATAATTAATATTCAATTCATAAAAAAATTAGTGCAAATTGAAAAAGAAAAACAAACCCACAGGAAAGTTATAGCTAATCTAAAAGTCTAAATGTGAAATTTATGTTTCAATTTAGAAAACATGTTTTTCCACAACACTATCAAAACAATGCAACCTTCTGTCATCTCTATAATTCCAGGTTAATGCTTCCGCTAAAACAGCATAAGTTGGCATTACATGATATTGCAACCCATATCCTTATGCAACTTATGCTTATGCAACTTGAAATCAAACCAATTAAATTACACAGTTAAATTCAGTAGTTTACTTTGTTCCCAATAGCATTTTACCCGCCCGTCGTGCGGAACGTTATTGAGGACAATAAAGCCTTTATATTCAGTAGAGTGTAGCATTAATTAAACTGTACGCAATAAAACCACACCATCCATGCTTGGAGATAATATGATGCATTCTTAATTGTGATTGGGCTTCAGTGAAATTTAATCGGTGTATATTCCTGTGTAATCGCAAGTGCGCATAATAGCTGTCAAATTGGCAATATGTCCTTTTGACTTTACACCGCCGTAACTTCCTTCAGATACCCTTTGGAAAATTACAAATTATACCGTATTGTAGAAGAAAAGATTTCTAGAACGATGGTATAATTTATTTTTATGTGTAACAAATAGTTACTGAGAAATAGTAGAAAAATGAATTAATTTTAGTCGCCCGGTGTTCAAGTGTAATTTTGGATGTATTTGAGAATTTTGCCAATTTTACACGTTTTTTGTATCATTTGTGGGTATAAATTATAGCTTATCTTGTAGAACACAAAATTCTCTACACAGTAGTATATTCCTGTGTAATCGCAAGTGCGTAAATTGTGATTGGACTTCAGTGAAATTTAATCAGTGTATATTCATGTGTAATCGCAAGTACGCATAATAGCTGTCAAATTGGCAACATGACATTTTGACTTTACACCGCCGTAACTTCCTTCAGATACACTTTGGAAAATTAATAATTATACCGTACTGTAGGAAACAAAATTTCTAGCACGATGGTATAATTAATTTTAATGTATGACAAATAGTTCCTGAGAAATGGGTATAAAAATGAATAAATTGTAGTCACCCGGTGTTCAAGTGTAATTTTGGATGTATTTGAGAATTTTGCCAATTTTACACGTTTTTTGTATCATTTGTGGGTATAAATTACACCTTTTCTTGTAGAACACAAAATTCTCTACACAGTAGTATATTCCTGTGTAATCGCAAGTGCGCATAATAGCTGTCAAATTGGCAATATGTCCTTTTGACTTTACACCGCCGTCACTTCCTTCAGATACACTTTGGAAAATTAAGAATTATACCGCATTTTAAAAAATACAATTTCCAGCACGATGATATAATTTATTTTAATGTGTGACAAATAGTTCCTGAGAAATAGGTAGAAAAATGAATTAATTTAGGCGCCCGGTGATCAAGTGTAATTTTGGATGTATTTGACAATTTTGCCAATTTTACACATTTTTTGTATCATTTGTGGGTATAAATTATAACTTTTCTTGTAGAACACAAAATTATCTACACAATAGTATAATTTTTATAGCTGTACCATTGCTGGTTTATGAGGAATAGATAGGGGAATATTTACCAAAACATTCACGGTTTCCAGTGCTAATTTTGCATTTTTGACTTTGTCATTTTGACTTCACACCGCCGTAACTTTTTTTTAATACACTTTGGAAAATTAAAAATTATACCGTGTTGTAGCAAACAAAATTCCCAGCATGATGGTATTATTTATTTAGTTGTGTGATACTTAGTTTTTGATACATAGAGAAAAAAGTATAGAAAATCGGAATTTTACACGTTTTTTGTATCATTTGTGGGTATAAATTATAGCTTATCTTGTAGAACACAAAATTCTCTACACAGTAGTATATTCCTGTGTAATCGCAAGTGCGTAAATTGTGATTGGACTTCAGTGAAATTTAATCAGTGTATATTCATGTGTAATCGCAAGTACGCATAATAGCTGTCAAATTGGCAACATGACATTTTGACTTTACACCGGCGTAACTTCCTTCAGATACACTTTGGAAAATTAATAATTATACCGTACTGTAGGAAACAAAATTTCTAGCACGATGGTATAATTAATTTTAATGTATGACAAATAGTTCCTGAGAAATGGGTATAAAAATGAATAAATTGTAGTCACCCGGTGTTCAAGTGTAATTTTGGATGTATTTGAGAATTTTGCCAATTTTACACGTTTTTTGTATCATTTGTGGGTATAAATTACACCTTTTCTTGTAGAACACAAAATTCTCTACACAGTAGTATATTCCTGTGTAATCGCAAGTGCGCATAATAGCTGTCAAATTGGCAATATGTCCTTTTGACTTTACACCGCCGTCACTTCCTTCAGATACACTTTGGAAAATTAAGAATTATACCGCATTTTAAAAAATACAATTTCCAGCACGATGATATAATTTATTTTAATGTGTGACAAATAGTTCCTGAGAAATAGGTAGAAAAATGAATTAATTTAGGCGCCCGGTGATCAAGTGTAATTTTGGATGTATTTGACAATTTTGCCAATTTTACACATTTTTTGTATCATTTGTGGGTATAAATTATAACTTTTCTTGTAGAACACAAAAATATCTACACAATAGTATAATTTTTATAGCTGTACCATTGCTGGTTTATGAGGAATAGATAGGGGAATATTTACCAAAACATTCACGGTTTCCAGTGCTAATTTTGCATTTTTGACTTTGTCATTTTGACTTCACACCGCCGTAACTTTTTTTTAATACACTTTGGAAAATTAAAAATTATACCGTGTTGTAGCAAACAAAATTCCCAGCATGATGGTATTATTTATTTAGTTGTGTGATAATTAGTTTTTGATACATAGAGAAAAAAGTATAGAAAATCGGACGCGTGGAGTATAAATATAATTTTGAATATAGATTGAAATTTTGTCATGTTTACATCTTTTATGTTCTATTTTTGGATATGAATTATAACTTATCTTGTAGAACAGAAAATTCTCTACACAGTGGTATAATCTGTTTGGCTGTACCATTTCTGGTTTATGAGGAGTAGATGGCAGAGCATTGACCACAATTTTCGCATTTTTCAGGGTTCATTTTGTCTTTTCACCGCTATAACTTTTTTTGATTTCATTTTTGAAATTTAAAATTTAATCTAAAGTGTAGACAAGAAAATTTCCAACGTGATGGTATAAATTGTTAGCGGGTAGGCTGAGTGGTGGCCGAATAATAGCTGATAGAAAATGGACCAAGGAGTGTCGAACACACACACACACAGACACACACACACACACACACACACACACACACAGAGGATCTCTTTTATATATATAGATATACCATTGGACCTGCGCAATTATGTCACCTCATATTCAAGCATACATACACAGACAGACAGATAATTTCTTCTTTATGTATATATATAGCAAAATATTTTCACTCAGCCCGCCTCATATTTAAACCCGGCCGACGTGCGGAATAATTCAGAACTCGAACACCATCCGTTCTGGTTCTTGAAGTCAAATCCATTAGTTTTGTATATGAATTCATTCTACACGGTGAAATTGAACGTTTTATTGCTGCCCGCGGGACATTTTTATTTCATAAAAATGAGCCATCGCTTCGTTTGCGTTTGAAGCCCCTGATCATTGAACCAGCGAACCATGAACCAGCGCAATTATGTCACCTCATATTCAAGCATACATACACAGACAGACAGATAATTTCTTCTTTATGTATATATATAGCATTAAAACCGCATTAAAACCCGCCCGTTGTGCGGAACAATTCATAAAAATATTGCAAATTAAAAATAAATAAGGCAAACTCATGAAGACCTTAATCAATTAAAAAGTCTAAATTTCATTATTTTTAATTTTATTTTGACAAAATATTTTCACTCAACCCGCCTCATATTTAAACCCGCCCGACGTGAGGAGAAATTCAGAACTCGAACACCATCCGTTCTGGTTCTTGAAGTCAAATCCATTAGTTTTGTATATGAATTCATTCTATACGGTGAAATTGAACGTTTTATTGCTGCCCGCGGGACATTTTTATTTCATAAAAATGAGCCATCGCTTCGTTTGCGTTTGAAGCCCCTGTTAATTGAACCAGCGAACCATGAGCCAGCGCATTTATGTCACCTCATATTCAAGCATACATACACAGACAGACAGATAATTTCTTCTTTATGTATATATATAGCATTAAAACCCGCCAGTTGTGCGGAGCAATTCATAACATGAAATTCATATTCAATTCATAAAAAATATGGAAAAATAAAAATGAAATAGGGTACACTCATAAAAATATTAATCAATTGAAAATTATAAGTTTAATTATTTTTATTTCGACACAATATTTCCCCTCAGTCCGCCTGAGTCATTTTTAAACCCGCCCGTCGTGCTGAATAATTCAGAACTCGAACACGATCCGTTCTGCATCTTGAAGTCAAATCCATTGGTTTTGTGTATGGATTAATTCTACAGGGTAAATTGAACGTTCTATTGTCTATAGTTGCTGCCCGCGGAACATTTTTATTTTTATAAAAAAAAAACTTTTTTTAAATGAACCATTTGAAAAAATGATCTAAAAACACTTTTTTAAACCCACCCGTCGTGCGGAACAATTCATACAATAAAATTCATATCAAATCCATATAATATAATGAATACAAATCGAAAAGCAAAAAATGTAACCTATAAATATCTTAACCAATAGAAAAGTCTAAATGTGAATATTTTTGTTCTTATTTTGACAAATATTATCCCTCAACCCGCCTGATATATAAATCTGCCCGTCGTGTGGTATAATTCAGAACACAAACACGAAACAAACAATGAATGATGATGAAATCTTTTCATCAGACTGTTTCCAAATTATATTTATTACTTAACATCATTCCCCAATATCATTTGCTTAAGTACTATTTCACTTTTACCGCTATAATATTTATTGTTAAAATTTATATATTTTCCGCTATCATTAAAACCCAATATAACCTGAGTCAAACCTACCCAACCCAACCCAACCATTCAATCTTGACCGCTTTCAGCCTAGTCTGAGGTGATTTAACTTATTAGTTTGTGATCACAAAATATACTGATGCGATCATAATTTGTAATCAGAAGACTGAGATTATCTACCCCAGGGGTCCCAAACACGCGGCCCACCAATACTTTTCTCTCAACCCGCCAATATAGTATCGGGACCAAACTGTAAGGTAGCTAAATTCACATTTGTTGCATAAAGCGATATAATTTTACACCATTATCATATTATCTCATAATTCCCGGTTAATGCTTCCACTAATGCATCATATTCATACAGTTGTTATTTTTTGGATTACATCGATAATGCAGCCCTTGATATTACAGCCGATATTATATTATGCAATCTATATTCTGCTACGTATTATTCCTAATACATATATCATCAGATCGCAAAATATATTTAAAGGTTCACATCATTCTCCAAAATCATTTGCTTAAGAGCTATTCTACTTTTATCGCTAGAATATTTACTGCTAGCAAAATATCATATACCTCGCTATCATTTAAACCCACTCTTTATAGATACATTTAATTCGCCCGTCGTGCGGAACAGTTCATAAAATATAATTAATATTCAATTCATAAAAAAATTAGTGCAAATTGAAAAAGAAAAACAAACCCACAGGAAAGTTATAGCTAATCTAAAAGTCTAAATGTGAAATTTATGTTTCAATTTAGAAAACATGTTTTTCCACAACACTATCAAAACAATGCAACCTTCTGTCATCTCTATAATTCCAGGTTAATGCTTCCGCTAAAACAGCATAAGTTGGCATTACATGATATTGCAACCCATATCCTTATGCAACTTATGCTTATGCAACTTGAAATCAAACCAATTAAATTACACAGTTAAATTCAGTAGTTTACTTTGTTCCCAATAGCATTTTACCCGCCCGTCGTGCGGAACGTTATTGAGGACAATAAAGCCTTTATATTCAGTAGAGTGTAGCATTAATTAAACTGTACGCAATAAAACCACACCATCCATGCTTGGAGATAATATGATGCATTCTTAATTGTGATTGGGCTTCAGTGAAATTTAATCGGTGTATATTCCTGTGTAATCGCAAGTGCGCATAATAGCTGTCAAATTGGCAATATGTCCTTTTGACTTTACACCGCCGTAACTTCCTTCAGATACCCTTTGGAAAATTACAAATTATACCGTATTGTAGAAGAAAAGATTTCTAGAACGATGGTATAATTTATTTTTATGTGTAACAAATAGTTACTGAGAAATAGTAGAAAAATGAATTAATTTTAGTCGCCCGGTGTTCAAGTGTAATTTTGGATGTATTTGAGAATTTTGCCAATTTTACACGTTTTTTGTATCATTTGTGGGTATAAATTATAGCTTATCTTGTAGAACACAAAATTCTCTACACAGTAGTATATTCCTGTGTAATCGCAAGTGCGTAAATTGTGATTGGACTTCAGTGAAATTTAATCAGTGTATATTCATGTGTAATCGCAAGTACGCATAATAGCTGTCAAATTGGCAACATGACATTTTGACTTTACACCGGCGTAACTTCCTTCAGATACACTTTGGAAAATTAATAATTATACCGTACTGTAGGAAACAAAATTTCTAGCACGATGGTATAATTAATTTTAATGTATGACAAATAGTTCCTGAGAAATGGGTATAAAAATGAATAAATTGTAGTCACCCGGTGTTCAAGTGTAATTTTGGATGTATTTGAGAATTTTGCCAATTTTACACGTTTTTTGTATCATTTGTGGGTATAAATTACACCTTTTCTTGTAGAACACAAAATTCTCTACACAGTAGTATATTCCTGTGTAATCGCAAGTGCGCATAATAGCTGTCAAATTGGCAATATGTCCTTTTGACTTTACACCGCCGTCACTTCCTTCAGATACACTTTGGAAAATTAAGAATTATACCGCATTTTAAAAAATACAATTTCCAGCACGATGATATAATTTATTTTAATGTGTGACAAATAGTTCCTGAGAAATAGGTAGAAAAATGAATTAATTTAGGCGCCCGGTGATCAAGTGTAATTTTGGATGTATTTGACAATTTTGCCAATTTTACACATTTTTTGTATCATTTGTGGGTATAAATTATAACTTTTCTTGTAGAACACAAAATTATCTACACAATAGTATAATTTTTATAGCTGTACCATTGCTGGTTTATGAGGAATAGATAGGGGAATATTTACCAAAACATTCACGGTTTCCAGTGCTAATTTTGCATTTTTGACTTTGTCATTTTGACTTCACACCGCCGTAACTTTTTTTTAATACACTTTGGAAAATTAAAAATTATACCGTGTTGTAGCAAACAAAATTCCCAGCATGATGGTATTATTTATTTAGTTGTGTGATACTTAGTTTTTGATACATAGAGAAAAAAGTATAGAAAATCGGAATTTTACACGTTTTTTGTATCATTTGTGCGTATAAATTATAGCTTATCTTGTAGAACACAAAATTCTCTACACAGTAGTATATTCCTGTGTAATCGCAAGTGCGTAAATTGTGATTGGACTTCAGTGAAATTTAATCAGTGTATATTCATGTGTAATCGCAAGTACGCATAATAGCTGTCAAATTGGCAACATGACATTTTGACTTTACACCGGCGTAACTTCCTTCAGATACACTTTGGAAAATTAATAATTATACCGTACTGTAGGAAACAAAATTTCTAGCACGATGGTATAATTAATTTTAATGTATGACAAATAGTTCCTGAGAAATGGGTATAAAAATGAATAAATTGTAGTCACCCGGTGTTCAAGTGTAATTTTGGATGTATTTGAGAATTTTGCCAATTTTACACGTTTTTTGTATCATTTGTGGGTATAAATTACACCTTTTCTTGTAGGACACAAAATTCTCTACACAGTAGTATATTCCTGTGTAATCGCAAGTGCGCATAATAGCTGTCAAATTGGCAATATGTCCTTTTGACTTTACACCGCCGTCACTTCCTTCAGATACACTTTGGAAAATTAAGAATTATACCGCATTTTAAAAAATACAATTTCCAGCACGATGATATAATTTATTTTAATGTGTGACAAATAGTTCCTGAGAAATAGGTAGAAAAATGAATTAATTTAGGCGCCCGGTGATCAAGTGTAATTTTGGATGTATTTGACAATTTTGCCAATTTTACACATTTTTTGTATCATTTGTGGGTATAAATTATAACTTTTCTTGTAGAACACAAAATTATCTACACAATAGTATAATTTTTATAGCTGTACCATTGCTGGTTTATGAGGAATAGATAGGGGAATATTTACCAAAACATTCACGGTTTCCAGTGCTAATTTTGCATTTTTGACTTTGTCATTTTGACTTCACACCGCCGTAACTTTTTTTTAATACACTTTGGAAAATTAAAAATTATACCGTGTTGTAGCAAACAAAATTCCCAGCATGATGGTATTATTTATTTAGTTGTGTGATACTTAGTTTTTGATACATAGAGAAAAAAGTATAGAAAATCGGAATTTTACACGTTTTTTGTATCATTTGTGGGTATAAATTATAGCTTATCTTGTAGAACACAAAATTCTCTACACAGTAGTATATTCCTGTGTAATCGCAAGTGCGTAAATTGTGATTGGACTTCAGTGAAATTTAATCAGTGTATATTCATGTGTAATCGCAAGTACGCATAATAGCTGTCAAATTGGCAACATGACATTTTGACTTTACACCGGCGTAACTTCCTTCAGATACACTTTGGAAAATTAATAATTATACCGTACTGTAGGAAACAAAATTTCTAGCACGATGGTATAATTAATTTTAATGTATGACAAATAGTTCCTGAGAAATGGGTATAAAAATGAATAAATTGTAGTCACCCGGTGTTCAAGTGTAATTTTGGATGTATTTGAGAATTTTGCCAATTTTACACGTTTTTTGTATCATTTGTGGGTATAAATTACACCTTTTCTTGTAGAACACAAAATTCTCTACACAGTAGTATATTCCTGTGTAATCGCAAGTGCGCATAATAGCTGTCAAATTGGCAATATGTCCTTTTGACTTTACACCGCCGTCACTTCCTTCAGATACACTTTGGAAAATTAAGAATTATACCGCATTTTAAAAAATACAATTTCCAGCACGATGATATAATTTATTTTAATGTGTGACAAATAGTTCCTGAGAAATAGGTAGAAAAATGAATTAATTTAGGCGCCCGGTGATCAAGTGTAATTTTGGATGTATTTGACAATTTTGCCAATTTTACACATTTTTTGTATCATTTGTGGGTATAAATTATATCTTTTCTTGTAGAACACAAAATTATCTACACAATAGTATAATTTTTATAGCTGTACCATTGCTGGTTTATGAGGAATAGATAGGGGAATATTTACCAAAACATTCACGGTTTCCAGTGCTAATTTTGCATTTTTGACTTTGTCATTTTGACTTCACACCGCCGTAACTTTTTTTTAATACACTTTGGAAAATTAAAAATTATACCGTGTTGTAGCAAACAAAATTCCCAGCATGATGGTATTATTTATTTAGTTGTGTGATAATTAGTTTTTGATACATAGAGAAAAAAGTATAGAAAATCGGACGCGTGGAGTATAAATATAATTTTGAATATAGATTGAAATTTTGTCATGTTTACATCTTTTATGTTCTATTTTTGGATATGAATTATAACTTATCTTGTAGAACAGAAAATTCTCTACACAGTGGTATAATCTGTTTGGCTGTACCATTTCTGGTTTATGAGGAGTAGATGGCAGAGCATTGACCACAATTTTCGCATTTTTCAGGGTTCATTTTGTCTTTTCACCGCTATAACTTTTTTTGATTTCATTTTTGAAATTTAAAATTTAATCTAAAGTGTAGACAAGAAAATTTCCAACGTGATGGTATAAATTGTTAGCGGGTAGGCTGAGTGGTGGCCGAATAATAGCTGATAGAAAATGGACCAAGGAGTGTCGAACACACACACACACAGACACACACACACACACACACACACACACACACAGAGGATCTCTTTTATATATATAGATATACCATTGGACCTGCGCAATTATGTCACCTCATATTCAAGCATACATACACAGACAGACAGATAATTTCTTCTTTATGTATATATATAGCAAAATATTTTCACTCAGCCCGCCTCATATTTAAACCCGGCCGACGTGCGGAATAATTCAGAACTCGAACACCATCCGTTCTGGTTCTTGAAGTCAAATCCATTAGTTTTGTATATGAATTCATTCTACACGGTGAAATTGAACGTTTTATTGCTGCCCGCGGGACATTTTTATTTCATAAAAATGAGCCATCGCTTCGTTTGCGTTTGAAGCCCCTGATCATTGAACCAGCGAACCATGAACCAGCGCAATTATGTCACCTCATATTCAAGCATACATACACAGACAGACAGATAATTTCTTCTTTATGTATATATATAGCATTAAAACCGCATTAAAACCCGCCCGTTGTGCGGAACAATTCATAAAAATATTGCAAATTAAAAATAAATAAGGCAAACTCATGAAGACCTTAATCAATTAAAAAGTCTAAATTTCATTATTTTTAATTTTATTTTGACAAAATATTTTCACTCAACCCGCCTCATATTTAAACCCGCCCGACGTGAGGAGAAATTCAGAACTCGAACACCATCCGTTCTGGTTCTTGAAGTCAAATCCATTAGTTTTGTATATGAATTCATTCTATACGGTGAAATTGAACGTTTTATTGCTGCCCGCGGGACATTTTTATTTCATAAAAATGAGCCATCGCTTCGTTTGCGTTTGAAGCCCCTGATAATTGAACCAGCGAACCATGAGCCAGCGCATTTATGTCACCTCATATTCAAGCATACATACACAGACAGACAGATAATTTCTTCTTTATGTATATATATAGCATTAAAACCCGCCAGTTGTGCGGAGCAATTCATAACATGAAATTCATATTCAATTCATAAAAAATATGGAAAAATAAAAATGAAATAGGGTACACTCATAAAAATATTAATCAATTGAAAATTATAAGTTTAATTATTTTTATTTCGACACAATATTTCCCCTCAGTCCGCCTGAGTCATTTTTAAACCCGCCCGTCGTGCTGAATAATTCAGAACTCGAACACGATCCGTTCTGCATCTTGAAGTCAAATCCATTGGTTTTGTGTATGGATTAATTCTACAGGGTAAATTGAACGTTCTATTGTCTATAGTTGCTGCCCGCGGAACATTTTTATTTTTATAAAAAAAAACCTTTTTTTAAATGAACCATTTGAAAAAATGATCTAAAAACACTTTTTTAAACCCACCCGTCGTGCGGAACAATTCATACAATAAAATTCATATCAAATCCATATAATATAATGAATACAAATCGAAAAGCAAAAAATGTAACCTATAAATATCTTAACCAATAGAAAAGTCTAAATGTGAATATTTTTGTTCTTATTTTGACAAATATTATCCCTCAACCCGCCTGATATATAAATCTGCCCGTCGTGTGGTATAATTCAGAACACAAACACGAAACAAACAATGAATGATGATGAAATCTTTTCATCAGACTGTTTCCAAATTATATTTATTACTTAACATCATTCCCCAATATCATTTGCTTAAGTACTATTTCACTTTTACCGCTATAATATTTATTGTTAAAATTTATATATTTTCCGCTATCATTAAAACCCAATATAACCTGAGTCAAACCTACCCAACCCAACCCAACCATTCAATCTTGACCGCTTTCAGCCTAGTCTGAGGTGATTTAACTTATTAGTTTGTGATCACAAAATATACTGATGCGATCATAATTTGTAATCAGAAGACTGAGATTATCTACCCCAGGGGTCCCAAACACGCGGCCCACCAATACTTTTCTCTCAACCCGCCAATATAGTATCGGGACCAAACTGTAAGGTAGCTAAATTCACATTTGTTGCATAAAGCGATATAATTTTACACCATTATCATATTATCTCATAATTCCCGGTTAATGCTTCCACTAATGCATCATATTCATACAGTTGTTATTTTTTGGATTACATCGATAATGCAGCCCTTGATATTACAGCCGATATTATATTATGCAATCTATATTCTGCTACGTATTATTCCTAATACATATATCATCAGATGGCAAAATATATTTAAAGGTTCACATCATTCTCCAAAATCATTTGCTTAAGAGCTATTCTACTTTTATCGCTAGAATATTTACTGCTAGCAAAATATCATATACCTCGCTATCATTTAAACCCACTCTTTATAGATACATTTAATTCGCCCGTCGTGCGGAACAGTTCATAAAATATAATTAATATTCAATTAATAAAAAAATTAGTGCAAATTGAAAAAGAAAAACAAACCCACAGGAAAGTTATAGCTAATCTAAAAGTCTAAATGTGAAATTTATGTTTCAATTTAGAAAACATGTTTTTCCACAACACTATCAAAACAATGCAACCTTCTGTCATCTCTATAATTCCAGGTTAATGCTTCCGCTAAAACAGCATAAGTTGGCATTACATGATATTGCAACCCATATCCTTATGCAACTTATGCTTATGCAACTTGAAATTAAACCAATTAAATTACACAGTTAAATTCAGTAGTTTACTTTGTTCCCAATAGCATTTTACCCGCCCGTCGTGCGGAACGTTATTGAGGACAATGAAGCCTTTATATTCAGTAGAGTGTAGCATTAATTAAACTGTACGCAATAAAACCACACCATCCATGCTTGGAGATAATATGATGCATTCTTAATTGTGATTGGGCTTCAGTGAAATTTAATCGGTGTATATTCCTGTGTAATCGCAAGTGCGCATAATAGCTGTCAAATTGGCAATATGTCCTTTTGACTTTACACCGCCGTAACTTCCTTCAGATACCCTTTGGAAAATTAAAAATTATACCGTATTGTAGAAGAAAAGGTTTCTAGAACGATGGTATGATTTATTTTTATGTGTAACAAATAGTTACTGAGAAATAGTAGAAAAATGAATTAATTTTAGTCGCCCGGTGTTCAAGTGTAATTTTGGATGTATTTGAGAATTTTGCCAATTTTACACGTTTTTTGTATCATTTGTGGGTATAAATTATAGCTTTTCTTGTAGAACACAAAATTCTCTACACAGTAATATATTCCTGTGTAATCGCAAGTGCGCATAATAGCTGTCAAATTGGCAATATGTCCTTTTGACTTTACACCGGCGTAACTTCCTTCAGATACACTTTGGAAAATTAATAATTATACCGTACTGTAGGAAACAAAATTTCTAGCACGATGGTATAATTAATTTTAATGTATGACAAATAGTTCCTGAGAAATGGGTATAAAAATGAATAAATTGTAGTCACCCGGTGTTCAAGTGTAATTTTGGATGTATTTGAGAATTTTGCCAATTTTACACGTTTTTTGTATCATTTGTGGGTATAAATTACACCTTTTCTTGTAGAACACAAAATTCTCTACACAGTAGTATATTCCTGTGTAATCGCAAGTGCGCATAATAGCTGTCAAATTGGCAATATGTCCTTTTGAATTTACACCGCCGTCACTTCCTTCAGATACACTTTGGAAAATTAAGAATTATACCGCATTTAAAAAAATACAATTTCCAGCACGATGATATAATTTATTTTAATGTGTGACAAATAGTTCCTGAGAAATAGGTAGAAAAATGAATTAATTTAGGCGCCCGGTGATCAAGTGTAATTTTGGATGTATTTGACAATTTTGCCAATTTTACACATTTTTTGTATCATTTGTGGGTATAAATTATAACATTTCTTGTAGAACACAAAATTATCTACACAATAGTATAATTTTTATAGCTGTACCATTGCTGGTTTATGAGGAATAGATAGGGGAATATTTACCAAAACATTCACGGTTTCCAGTGCTAATTTTGCATTTTTGACTTTGTCATTTTGACTTCACACCGCCGTAACTTTTTTTTAATACACTTTGGAAAATTAAAAATTATACCGTGTTGTAGCAAACAAAATTCCCAGCATGATGGTATTATTTATTTAGTTGTGTGATAATTAGTTTTTGATACATAGGGAAAAAAGTATAGAAAATCGGACGCGTGGAGTATAAATATAATTTTGAATATAGATTGAAATTTTGTCATGTTTACATCTTTTATGTTCTATTTTTGGATATGAATTATAACCTATCTTGTAGAACAGAGAATTCTCTACACAGTGGTATAATCTGTTTGGCTGTACCATTTCTGGTTTATGAGGAGTAGATGGCAGAGCATTGACCACAATTTTCGCATTTTTCAGGGTTCATTTTGTCTTTTCACCGCTATAACTTTTTTTGATTTCATTTTTGAAATTTAAAATTTAATCTAAAGTGTAGACAAGAAAATTTCCAACGTGATGGTATAAATTGTTAGCGGGTAGGCTGAGTGGTGGCCGAATAATAGCTGATAGAAAATGGACCAAGGAGGGTCGAACACACACACACACAGACACACACACACACACACACACACACACAGAGGATCTCTTTTATATATATAGATATAGCATTAAAACCCGCCAGTTGTGCGGAGCAATTCATAACATGAAATTCATATTCAATTCATAAAAAATATGGAAAAATAAAAATGAAATAGGGTACACTCATAAAAATATTAATCAATTGAAAATTATAAGTTTAATTATTTTTATTTCGACACAATATTTCCCCTCAGTCCGCCTGAGTCATTTTTAAACCCGCCCGTCGTGCTGAATAATTCAGAACTCGAACACGATCCGTTCTGCATCTTGAAGTCAAATCCATTGGTTTTGTGTATGGATTAATTCTACAGGGTAAATTGAACGTTCTATTGTCTATAGTTGCTGCCCGCGGAACATTTTTATTTAAAATAAAAAAAAACCTTTTTTTAAATGAACCATTTGAAAAAATGATCTAAAAACACTTTTTTAAACCCACCCGTCGTGCGGAACAATTCATAAATTAAATTCATATCAAATCCATAAAATATAATGAATACAAATTGAAAAGCAAAAAATGTAACCTATAAATATCTTAACCAATAGAGAAGTCTAAATGTGAATATTTTTGTTCTTATTTTGACAAATATTATCCCTCAACCCGCCTGATATATAAATCTGCCCGTCGTGTGGTATAATTCAGAACACAAACACGAAACAAACAATGAAAGATGATGAAATCTTTTCATCAGAATGTTTCCAAACTATATTTATTACTTAACATCATTCCCCAATATCATTTGCTTAAGTACTATTTCACTTTTACCGCTATAATATTTATTGTTAAAATTTATTTATTTTCCGCTATCATTAAAACCCAATATAACCTGAGTCAAACCTACCCAACCCAACCCAACCATTCAATCTTGACCGCTCTCAGCCTAGTCTGAGGTGATTTAACTTATTAGTTTGTGATCACAAAATATACTGATGCGATCATAATTTGTAATCAGAAGACTGAGATTATCTACCCCAGGGGTCCCAAACACGCGGCCCACCAATACTTTTCTCTCAACCCGCCAATATAGTATCGGGACCAAACTGTAAGGTAGCTAAATTCACATTTGTTGCATAATGCGATATAATTTTACACCATTATCATATTATCTCATAATTCCCGGTTAATGCTTCCACTAATGCATCATATTCATACAGTTGTTATTTTTTGGATTACATCGATAATGCAGCCCTTGATATTACAGCCGATATTATATTATGCAATCTATATTCTGCTACGTATTATTCCTAATACATATATCATCAGATCGCAAAATATATTTAAAGGTTCACATCATTCTCCAAAATCATTTGCTTAAGAGCTATTCTACTTTTATCGCTAGAATATTTACTGCTAGCAAAATATCATATACCTCGCTATCATTTAAACCCACTCTTTATAGATACATTTAATTCGCCCGTCGTGCGGAACAGTTCATAAAATATAATTAATATTCAATTCATAAAAAAATTAGTGCAAATTGAAAAAGAAAAACAAACCCACAGGAAAGTTATAGCTAATCTAAAAGTCTAAATGTGAAATTTATGTTTCAATTTAGAAAACATGTTTTTCCACAACACTATCAAAACAATGCAACCTTCTGTCATCTCTATAATTCCAGGTTAATGCTTCCGCTAAAACAGCATAAGTTGGCATTACATGATATTGCAACCCATATCCTTATGCAACTTATGCTTATGCAACTTGAAATCAAACCAATTAAATTACACAGTTAAATTCAGTAGTTTACTTTGTTCCCAATAGCATTTTACCCGCCCGTCGTGCGGAACGTTATTGAGGACAATAAAGCCTTTATATTCAGTAGAGTGTAGCATTAATTAAACTGTACGCAATAAAACCACACCATCCATGCTTGGAGATAATATGATGCATTCTTAATTGTGATTGGGCTTCAGTGAAATTTAATCGGTGTATATTCCTGTGTAATCGCAAGTGCGCATAATAGCTGTCAAATTGGCAATATGTCCTTTTGACTTTACACCGCCGTAACTTCCTTCAGATACCCTTTGGAAAATTACAAATTATACCGTATTGTAGAAGAAAAGATTTCTAGAACGATGGTATAATTTATTTTTATGTGTAACAAATAGTTACTGAGAAATAGTAGAAAAATGAATTAATTTTAGTCGCCCGGTGTTCAAGTGTAATTTTGGATGTATTTGAGAATTTTGCCAATTTTACACGTTTTTTGTATCATTTGTGGGTATAAATTATAGCTTATCTTGTAGAACACAAAATTCTCTACACAGTAGTATATTCCTGTGTAATCGCAAGTGCGTAAATTGTGATTGGACTTCAGTGAAATTTAATCAGTGTATATTCATGTGTAATCGCAAGTACGCATAATAGCTGTCAAATTGGCAACATGACATTTTGACTTTACACCGGCGTAACTTCCTTCAGATACACTTTGGAAAATTAATAATTATACCGTACTGTAGGAAACAAAATTTCTAGCACGATGGTATAATTAATTTTAATGTATGACAAATAGTTCCTGAGAAATGGGTATAAAAATGAATAAATTGTAGTCACCCGGTGTTCAAGTGTAATTTTGGATGTATTTGAGAATTTTGCCAATTTTACACGTTTTTTGTATCATTTGTGGGTATAAATTACACCTTTTCTTGTAGAACACAAAATTCTCTACACAGTAGTATATTCCTGTGTAATCGCAAGTGCGCATAATAGCTGTCAAATTGGCAATATGTCCTTTTGACTTTACACCGCCGTCACTTCCTTCAGATACACTTTGGAAAATTAAGAATTATACCGCATTTTAAAAAATACAATTTCCAGCACGATGATATAATTTATTTTAATGTGTGACAAATAGTTCCTGAGAAATAGGTAGAAAAATGAATTAATTTAGGCGCCCGGTGATCAAGTGTAATTTTGGATGTATTTGACAATTTTGCCAATTTTACACATTTTTTGTATCATTTGTGGGTATAAATTATAACTTTTCTTGTAGAACACAAAATTATCTACACAATAGTATAATTTTTATAGCTGTACCATTGCTGGTTTATGAGGAATAGATAGGGGAATATTTACCAAAACATTCACGGTTTCCAGTGCTAATTTTGCATTTTTGACTTTGTCATTTTGACTTCACACCGCCGTAACTTTTTTTTAATACACTTTGGAAAATTAAAAATTATACCGTGTTGTAGCAAACAAAATTCCCAGCATGATGGTATTATTTATTTAGTTGTGTGATAATTAGTTTTTGATACATAGAGAAAAAAGTATAGAAAATCGGAATTTTACACGTTTTTTGTATCATTTGTGGGTATAAATTATAGCTTATCTTGTAGAACACAAAATTCTCTACACAGTAGTATATTCCTGTGTAATCGCAAGTGCGTAAATTGTGATTGGACTTCAGTGAAATTTAATCAGTGTATATTCATGTGTAATCGCAAGTACGCATAATAGCTGTCAAATTGGCAACATGACATTTTGACTTTACACCGGCGTAACTTCCTTCAGATACACTTTGGAAAATTAATAATTATACCGTACTGTAGGAAACAAAATTTCTAGCACGATGGTATAATTAATTTTAATGTATGACAAATAGTTCCTGAGAAATGGGTATAAAAATGAATAAATTGTAGTCACCCGGTGTTCAAGTGTAATTTTGGATGTATTTGAGAATTTTGCCAATTTTACACGTTTTTTGTATCATTTGTGGGTATAAATTACACCTTTTCTTGTAGAACACAAAATTCTCTACACAGTAGTATATTCCTGTGTAATCGCAAGTGCGCATAATAGCTGTCAAATTGGCAATATGTCCTTTTGACTTTACACCGCCGTCACTTCCTTCAGATACACTTTGGAAAATTAAGAATTATACCGCATTTTAAAAAATACAATTTCCAGCACGATGATATAATTTATTTTAATGTGTGACAAATAGTTCCTGAGAAATAGGTAGAAAAATGAATTAATTTAGGCGCCCGGTGATCAAGTGTAATTTTGGATGTATTTGACAATTTTGCCAATTTTACACATTTTTTGTATCATTTGTGGGTATAAATTATAACTTTTCTTGTAGAACACAAAATTATCTACACAATAGTATAATTTTTATAGCTGTACCATTGCTGGTTTATGAGGAATAGATAGGGGAATATTTACCAAAACATTCACGGTTTCCAGTGCTAATTTTGCATTTTTGACTTTGTCATTTTGACTTCACACCGCCGTAACTTTTTTTTAATACACTTTGGAAAATTAAAAATTATACCGTGTTGTAGCAAACAAAATTCCCAGCATGATGGTATTATTTATTTAGTTGTGTGATAATTAGTTTTTGATACATAGAGAAAAAAGTATAGAAAATCGGACGCGTGGAGTATAAATATAATTTTGAATATAGATTGAAATTTTGTCATGTTTACATCTTTTATGTTCTATTTTTGGATATGAATTATAACTTATCTTGTAGAACAGAAAATTCTCTACACAGTGGTATAATCTGTTTGGCTGTACCATTTCTGGTTTATGAGGAGTAGATGGCAGAGCATTGACCACAATTTTCGCATTTTTCAGGGTTCATTTTGTCTTTTCACCGCTATAACTTTTTTTGATTTCATTTTTGAAATTTAAAATTTAATCTAAAGTGTAGACAAGAAAATTTCCAACGTGATGGTATAAATTGTTAGCGGGTAGGCTGAGTGGTGGCCGAATAATAGCTGATAGAAAATGGACCAAGGAGGGTCGAACACACACACACACAGACACACACACACACACACACACACACACACAGAGGATCTCTTTTATATATATAGATATATATATATATATATATATAAAATATAAAATTACTTAACATCATTCCCCAACATCATTTGCTTAAGTACTATTTTACTTTTTACTTTCTAGCATTAAAACCCGCCCGTTGTGCGGAACAATTCATACTATTCAATTTGTATTCAATTCATAAGAGAAAAGGAATATGAATTAAAGAAGAGTGGAGTGAACCCATAACAAGGTCTAAATTTATATATTTTAATATATATGTTTATATTAGTTTGCCTAAACCGCCTCATATTTAAACCTGCCCGCCGTGCTGAATAATTCAGAACACAGACACGAAACAATGAAAAATGACTACACTTCTTCATGATAATGTTTCCAAAATATATTGATAACTTAACATCACTATCTAGCATTGAAACCCGCCCGTCGTGCGGAGCAATTAATATAATACAATTAATATTCAATTAAAAATAGAAGAGATACAAATTATAAAGAAAAAAGTCACCCCATTAAAAGTCTTATCTAATAGAAAAGTATATAGGTGAATATTTTTATTTATATTTGGACAAAATATTTCCCTCAAATAGCATCATATTTAAGCCTGCCCGTCGTACGGAATAATTCAGAACTCAAACACGACATAATGAAAAATGATGAAAAATGAAACATTTTCATCAGAATATTTCCAATATATATTTATAACTTAACATAATTCCCCAACATCATTTGCACAAGTACTATTATACTTTTACCAGTATAATATTAACTGCCGAAAAATTCATATACATACATTCATATACATTTATATACATACATAATATACATTATATTCCGCATTCATATTAAACCCAATATATCCTGACGCAATCCTACCAAACCCAACCCAACCATCCAGTCTTATCATATATCATCTCATCCCCTCTTAGTATCAAACACGCGGCCCACCAATAATGTTCTCGCAGCCCGCCAGTATAATATAGTAACCAAACTGTAAGACAGATTAATACACATTTATTGAATATTGCCATTTAATTATATATTATTTAATTTAAGTTCTCATATAGCATTATAACCCACCCGTTGTGCGGAAGAATTCATAAAATTAAATTCATATTTATAAAAATTGATATTCATAAAAAATATTACAAATTACAAATAGAGATTAAAATAAAATAAAAAGTAAACCCATTAAAAGTCTTATCTAATAGAAAAGTATGAAGGTGAATATTTTTTTATATATTTGGACAAAATATTTCCCTCAAATAGCGTCATATTCAAGTCTGCCCGTCGTACGGAAATATTCAGAACTTAAACACGAAATAATGAAGAATGATGAAAAATGAAATATTTTCATCATGATGTTTCCTAAATATATGCATAACTTAACATCATTCCCCAACATAATTTGCACAAGTACTCTTATACTTTTGCCAGTACAATATTTACTGCCAAAAAATTCATATACATACATTATATTCCGCATTCATATTAAACCCAATATAACCTGATCCAATCCTACCAAACCCAACCCAACCATCCCATCTTATCGTATATCATCTCATCCCCTCTTAGTATCAAACACGCGGCCCACCAATAATGTTCTCGAATCCCGCCAATATAATATAGTAACCAAACTGTAAGACAGATTAATTCACATCTATTGTATAATGCGATTTAATTATATATAATTTAATTCAAGTTCTCATCTAGCAGTTAAACCCGTTCGTCGTGCAAAACAATTAATAAAACAAAGGATATCAATTGAAAAGTGTAAATGTAATGATTTTCAGTTTAATTTTGACAAAATTTTCCCTCATCCCGCTTCATATTTAAACCCACCCGTCGTGCGGGATAATTCAGAACTCGAACACGATTTGTTTTGGATCTTGAAGTCAACTCCGTTAGTTTTGTATATGAATTCATTATACACGGTGAAATTGAACGTTCTATTGTCTATAGTTGCTACCCGCGGGACATTTTTATTTCATAAAAATGATCCATCGTTTCGTTTACGTTTAAAAACCCTGATCTATATCATTGAACCCGCTCAGTTATGTCACCTCGTATCAATTGCCAATTTTACACGTTTTTTGTATCACTTGTGGGTATAAATTATAGCTTATCTTGTAGAACACAAAATTATCTACACAGTAGTATATTCCTGTGTAATCGCAAGTGCGCATAATAGCTGACAAATTGGCAATATGTCCTTTTGACTTTACACCGCCGTAACTTACTTCAGATATACTTTGGAAAATTACAAATTATACCGTATTGTAGAAAACAAGATTTATAGCACGATGGTATACTTTATTTTTACGTATAACAAATAGTTACTGAGAAATAGTAGAAAAATGAATAAATTTTAGTCGCACGGTGTTCAAGTGTAATTTTGGATGTATTTGAGAATTTTGCCAATTTTACACGTTTTTTGTATTATTTGCGGTTATAAATTATAGCGTTTCTTGTAGAAAACAAAATTATCTACACAATAGTATAATTTTTATAACTGTAACTATGCTGATTTAAGAGGAATAGATAGCGGAATATTGACCAAAATATTCGCGTTTTCAGTGCAAATTTTGCATTTTTGACTTTGTCATTTTGACTTCACACCGCCGCAAATTTGTGTCAATACACTTTGGAAAATTAAAATTTATACCGTTTTGTAGATGACAAAATTTCCAGTATGATGATATAATTGGTTTAGACGTGTCATGGTTAGTTGTTGAGAAATAGAGAAAAAAGTATAGAAAATCGGACGCGTCGGGTTAAAAAATATTTTTGAATGTAGACTGAAATTTTGTCATTTTTACATATTTTATATTTAATTTTTGGATATGAATTATAACCTACCGAGTAGAACAGAATATTTTATACACAGTGGTATAATCTGTTTGGCTGTACCATTTCTGGTTTATGAGGAGTAGATGGCGGAGCATTGACCACAATTTTCGCATTTTTCAGGGTTCATTTTGTGTTTTCACCGCGATAACTTTTTTTGGTTTTATTTTTAAAATTTAAAATTTAGCCAAAAGTGTAGACAAGAAAATTTCCAACGTAATGGTATAAATTGTTGGCGGGTACACCAAGTGGTTACTGAGTAGCAGCTTGCTGAAAATGTGACCAAGGAGGGTGGGACAGACATACACACAGACAGACAGACAGAGGATCTCTTTTATATATATAGATATTTGAGCATTGTATACTGTATTATTTACGCATAGCTATATATTGACCTACATTTGGCAGTATTTGACGCACTGAGGCTATAAAACTGCCAGGTCATCCTTATTGGCATGGCAGGCTATAATATATTGGCTATAATATATAATATATTGGCTGCAATGCGCGAATATACTTGTTGGAATCAGTGTTAAATCAATTGAAGTTCGGCACTAACTGACAAAACTTTGAACAATTTTCGTGTGAAAAATGGCTTCTTTATTGCGAATATTTGTTATATACCGAGCTCTGTGTTTGTTTGACATCGTGAGCAGATCAGCAGGTGCAGTAGCCGGCGTAGATATCGTGTATGAAATCCTCGATCAAGTAACCGCCTACAGAGAATTTGTCTTCATTCAAGCCACGCCACATTATCTGCTCATTGTCGAACGAGTTATCCGCTCGGCGAAATCCATGAGGTCTATCGATGCCAAACGTCTGGGAAATTATCAGGATATGGGAAAGCGGCCGAGCTTCTGTGTGATTGTTGCCGGAAACGAAGGCACAGACAATCCGATATTTAACAACTTCACGACGTTCGCTAGGAGCTGGAGAGTGACGTGCTCAGCAATTTTGGTGCTGGAATCGATCAGAAACATCAGCCAATCCGTGGCACTTGAGGTGGTTAAGTATGACGCCGTTATGACGCTCACATCTGTGATGTCCGGCTCTGATGAGTCCAAAATTTTTGTCTACAATTTCTACATAAACTGCATCAACAGACATTACGAAGTTTCTACAGCGTTCAACTCTACAAGACAATCAACCCTCGACAAGGCGGTTCACTACAAAAATGTTCCCATATTGAGCGGCAATATTCTACGATTGTCAGCAACGGCGTATGGAAAGACAAGATATGCGTATTTTGTCGAGAAAAACGGCAAGCTAATACACACCGGTGCCGAAGTCAAAATGATGGCCATGTTGTCAGAGCTTTTCAATTTCACCGTAGAATACCCAGGAGATCCTAAGGAGAATCCATGGGGAGGAATGATGAGCAATGGCACATGTGCAGGTGTATTGGGCACAGTATTGAGAAACGAAAGCGACATTGGTTTTGGTGACATCTCAATTTCATACGGCAGATCTCATGTTGTCAATTTTACATACCCACACGATGTGGTATCCTACACCTTTGTGGCGAGAACACTTCCTCCCAACTCTCGATTGAAGGTCGTCATCGAGCCATTCGACACATTTGCTTGGATTGTGATTGTGTGCACCTTTTTGCTGGGAATTTTCGTGTATATGTTCACCACACCGAGAAAGGATAGCGATACAGTGGGTCAAAAGTTATCCTCGTCTATATTGTTTCTCTGGGGAGCGCTTATGTGTTCCTCAGTGATTGCAAATCTTTCTGAAAAACGCCCTCGAGTGGTGGTTTCAATATGGTGGCTGTATACTATCATAATCGCGACAAATTATGTGAGTGAACTAACGTCGCGACTTTCTGTTGTGACTTATCCTAAGCTTCCATCATCTTTGGAAGATATTTGAAACTCTGATTTCAGTCTTGTATTTCCGGGAGCGACAGTAGTAGAAACATATTTGGAATCAATTGCCGATTCAAGAGGGTACGCCCGAAGAATGTTGGATAATTCAAGAAGATTTGCGTTGACTGATGACTTCAACACCAACATGTTGGACGAAAAATCCATGTTGATGACTGAACACACTGAAGTAATCAGATTTCTTGCAAAGGAACTGCAAAATGGTGAGTATACTATTTCTGTTGAGGCATATTCCCAACTGGGATTGGCTTTCTGATGAGGGAAGACTATTGTTGCCTCGAAGTTTTTGACAAACTATCGTTGAGCGCTGCTGCCAGCGGTCTGGAGTATCACTGGATGAAAGCATTCGAAAATACTCCAACTCAGTTACAGACTGATAATACCGTCATTAGCATGGAAGCCCTTGCCGTTGCATTTGTTCTCCTCGGAGCCGGCATGCTGCTGACGACAATTACGTTCATATTTGAGCTCGTGGGAAACAGACACTGAAAATGAAATTGGAAACATTTCAGTATAATGAAAATAATCGAGCAATGATCCGTTTGAAAACAGTTCTGTGCAGCATGGAGATCATGCAGATGATTCTCTGCTTACCAGACCCTCAGGCCATAACACATAAATAACACGTGCTGATCTTTGACTAGATCATGTATTTTTAACCGGTAGTGCTAGCACCCCTAGGGATGCGAGCCTGGTGCCTATGGGGTGCGTGTCTGGTGCCTATGGGCTGCGAGTCTGGTGCCTATGGGGTGCGAGTCTGGTGCATAGGGGTGCGAGTCTGGTTCCTAGACGGTGCAAGTCTGGTTCCTAGGAGGTGCGAGTCTGGTTCCTAGAAGGTGCGAGTCTGGTTCCTAGGAGGTGCGAGTCTGGTTCCTAGGAGGTGCAATTATTTGCTACATTCAGTTAAAGTTTTCATATGCGGATATATTATGTAAATTATAAATTAATTATGGGTATATTAAATACGATGACACTGGTGTTGAATTATTCAGCTAAGATCGAGCAGTGGGAGTGTATCAGTGCAGTGTGCCTGCATTATAACTGCTGCCGTTAGTTAGCGTCACGGCTACATATTGGCTTTATGGGCGATTTTTGGTATGACGGACTGTTAAGTTGCCTAGCGTTGGTGCGCAACACTGGCGGCACCAAGAGGGGACTAGGAGGAGACAACGCAGCCTAAATACATTTATATGACATCTAGGTATACAGGTGGCGTTGGTTGACCCCCGAATGTTCCACGCCCTCCCTAAGCATCCTCTCATCAATGATTCTGACCATAAACATGTTTAGTGTAGTTCTTCAAGTTTCGTAGTGACCCTACGTCTTTTCTCCGGATACATGCTGGTTTTGCGGGCTGTCCGGCCTGTCCATGTTGTTTTTGTAAGTTGTTTAAAAATCCGGGACTTGCATCTTTGGAGTGATTGAATTCAATATGTTGAATCTGCGAGTGCGTAGTGGTATGATCCTTGGCTAAAACGTCAATCAGAAAATTTGTTATGGGTTTATGAATGGTAAAATTTTCAATGGAACCTACATTTTTGGAGCGCACAAGAGCGTCCTCATTTTAGACATTCGGAATATAGTCACCCTATGTTTCGCCAAGCCCCCGCATATTTTCCCTATCCCCCTCCCTAAACCCCTCATATTTTCCCTAGCCCCTCAGCCCCCAGTCGGAAAACCCCTGGCGCCGCCACTGGTGCGCAGTATTTCAGCACATGCAGTAAATAACTTCCATGTTTTTATTAATGATATATTTGAGCATTGTATACTGTATTATTTACGCATAGCTATATATTGACCTACATTTGCCAATATTTGACGCACTGAGGCTATAAAACTGCCAGGTCATCCTTATTGGCTGCAATGCGCGAATTTATTAGTTGGAATCAGTGTTAAATCAACTGAAGTTCGGCACTCACTGACAAAACTTTGAACAATTTTTGTGTGAAAAATGGCTTCTTCATTGCGACTATTTGTTGTATACCGAGCTCTGTGTTTGTTTGACATCGTGAGCAGATCAGCAAGTGCAGTAGCCGGCGTAGATATAGTGTATGAAATCCTCGATCAAGTAACCGCCGACAGAGAATTTGTCTTCATTCAAGCCACGCCACATTATCCGCTCAATTTCGAACGAGTTATCCGCTCGGCGAAATCCATGAGGTACATCGATGCCAAAAGTCTGGGAAATTATCCAGATATGGGAAAGCGACCGAGCACCTGTGTAATTGTTGCCGGAAACGAAGGCACAGACAATCCGATATTTAACAGCTTCACGACGTTCGCTAGGAGCTGGAGAGTGACGTGCTCAGCAATTTTTCGAAGGCGATAAATTATGGCGATGGAATATATTAATGAATCGGCGATGAATTTGGGTATAAAAACTATACAGACTCCAACACGCACAATACAACAAGCTACAGTCTCACCGTAACGCGGAAACACCAGCAACATACATCCACACCAACACACACCAATCCGATCAACACCCTGCCCGTACCAACTCGCCACCACTACAGCCCAAGCCCTCACTATCCCCACATCACTTCGAAACATTCAGTCAGCGCCGCATACAGCTGTTCAGGGTCAAGTACACAGACACAACACACATACACGCATACACATATCAATACACATGAATGATACAATACACATAAACGACCCACGCATAATATAAACCAGACGCCCTCCTGATGTATACATCACCATTCATAATCATTCAACCATGCTGGTGGTCGCCGGACTCGCACAGGTCTCATCTGTCCCACGTCAGCAAGCACAGCCCGGTTGTCTCCATCATCATCATCTTCAAGCACCAGTTGGTCTCCGTCCACAACCTCCGACACATCGACCTCGTCACCTTCCAGAACATCCAGCTTGTCTTCATCGTCGCTGTCGTACAGTCGGCGAACATCCAGTATATGCCGAGCCACTCCATCAACTTTGACGTTGTTGGCTGAAACAACATCTGTCACCTTTCCCGGCAGCCACCGCGATGTACACTTGCCATCCGCTGGCTTCACCAACACAAAATCACCCTCTCGGACACTCGCAGAATCGTGCGTTTCCAGAGTTTTTGCACTAGCACGGGGGTGTCTCCACTCATAGTTATGCAGTATTGCACTAGGAGATCTGAGATGTTTTGCGGTACCCGATGCCGCCAGATTATAGAAAAAACAGCGTCCAAAGGCGACTTTCCCGTACGAGCTGACATCCGCTTAATAGTGCGATGGTTGCGCTCAACCACACCATTACCAGATGGTCTATGAGCGGCTCGGAATCTCAAATTGACGTTTCACTTACGACAGAGCTCAGCGACCTGATATGATCGAAATGCGGCACTGTTGTCTAGAAGAAGCTCCGACGGTGGACTGCGCTCACGAAAAACTTCGTCCAGAATGTTCGATATTTCTGTGGAGTTTTCTGTCTTCACCTGCCGCCATATAGCGAAGCGGCTCGGACCGCAATCAACCATGGTGGAAAAACAAGTACTCCCCCAATGCGTGGTATCGACGGATAGTCTCACCCAGTTTTCGTCGACCGTTAACACTCCTGGATCATGCCGTACTGGCGCAGGGTCAATCGAACGGCATTGAGGACACTTCCGCACACAACTCTCAATCTGCTCTCTAGTAACATCAGGATTGACGAGTCTAGTCAGATGCAACGATCTTTCGACACCAAGGTGATGGTCATCATGTAACTAATTCACTGTTACGCTGCAAATCAGTGGATTATTTTGATACTTGACTGCTTTCAGCCACTTTCTATCAACTCTCGTCAATCTATCAGCAATATTTTTACTAGATGCCACCAAACTCACTCGGATTGTTAAATTATACGCCTCAATCGTCTCCCTGAACAACCACAACCGACGACGAACCAGCATTTCAGACATCCCTGATACTTTCACTCTGACGTCACCTCGTTTAACTGATCTCAGCCGTCCATACACGGTAGCCGAGTCAGTCACAAGAGACATCTCACTCAGCCCCCACTTCAAGGCAAGACTCACACCTTTAATTGCTGTCTCAAGCTCAGCAATGTTAATGTGACCACTGTCAGAAGACGGTCGCATACAAGCAGCGTCCTCCACTATGTTCCCCTCGATCTCAATCACGACCCCTATTGCCATACTACTGGCGTCACACCAAGCCTTTCCTTCACTCATACCCGCAGCCACTGACCACAAACCTCTCACTGGGTCCCACTCTCGTACCTTCTTTAGCACATCCTCGAGCATACCCATCACCTCGTTTCCAAAGTCGTCGTCCCACGATCGACCCTGTCTCAACCTCTTCACATAGCTGCAGGCAAACCGGAGCCAGCCACAAACAGGGTAATGTCCAACTAAGCGGCCACTGACAGAAAATAGTTGACGTCGATTCAAACAGCCATCGATGCTTGGAATATCGTTACCTCGCCTGAAATACAGGCGACCATCATCTCTCCGTTTCAAAGAATGGCCAAGAACACGATTATCTTCAAGTAGTTCTGGCGCTTTGGTTTCTAGCCCAAACTTCCTCAGATGAGAAGCGACTTCTTCAGCAGTTATAACACTCTCATTTACAATGATGTCGTCCATGTAGGCGCTGGTTCCTGTCTTCGCTTTCTCATTTTGACCCAATACTTTTTCGATAATTCGACTTATGATTCGAGGAGCAGCATTGAGACCAAATCCCAGGCGAGAAAGATAATAAAGCTTGCCTCTCCAACGTACTCGTTGACACTTTTGAAGAGCAGAGTCAATATGTATTTGCAGGTACGCAGACCTCAGATCTATCAGCCGTACCGGCTCACTGAATCTCCTCCACCGACGTAGAGCCTCATCACAAGACGTCATGTCTTGACCGTCCCTGCAACTGACAAAATGGTTCAACTCACGATATTCCAAAACCGGTCTGACTTTACCCTTATTTTTTTGAATAACGGCCATCAGCGGAATAATACCTACCGGGTCATCGCTGTTGTCTGCAACCAATACTCCTTCATCAATCCACCTCTGAATCTCGCAATCAAATTTATCTTCGAGTTCTTCTGACATGTTCGTCTTGTAGCAGCAGATGGTATTTTTCAGTGTTGGAGGTTCTTGCTTTCACTTCCATTCTGCAGTCCACTTTGCGCCGTCAAACCACGCCTTGAAGTCTTCTTCATCAATCACCATCTGTTGACTTCTATCATTCAATTGTCCCAAGATACATATCACATGACCATTGCTGAGCTTCACGCTCGTGCTGTCCACCCAGATTCCTCCCAGCCGTGAAATAACGTCCATGCCGAATACTGCATCAATATCTGTAATCAGCCGTTGAGCTACCATCACAGAAACATTCATCTCTTTGCCTCCCAACGATACTGTTGCTGTTGTTGGGCCACCACAAACAACTCTGCTTCCATCAAAGGTTACCAACTGCTGATTGCCTCCCACAGATGTGCACAACCACGCAGCCAGTACGGTTTGAGAGCATCCAGTATCCACCAATGCTCTCACACGACAGCCGTTAACACTCGCAATAATAATGGGAAGCGCCCTTAAGCCACTTTCGGGAGAGCTTCCGGCGCAGAAATTCTCCCGCTTCCGTTTTCCGAATTCTTGCAGGTTCTTGATATGTGAAACTCTTCTCCACATGCCCAGCATATCACCTTGCTATGATTTGCTCTGCAGAAACGAGCGAAATGGGAACCACCGCAGTTGAAGCACTGCTTGCTTGAAGGTGAGTGATTCTTCTTGAATGTGAGTGATGGTGCTCGATATCCACTATTTTCCGAATTGGCACACTTCACAGTTGCAGCTGCCAATGGGCGATCTATTATCTCAGCCATCAAGCACCTAGCTCGTTCAACGACACTGATCAGCGGAAGTGTGTCCACCCTTGTGAGTGCTTGCAGCTCACGGGACACTACAGATGGCAAACCAACAACAAATGCCCTCAACAGTACTACATCGGACTCAACGCCGGCCAATCGAGCCAATCTCCGTAGATCCGTCAAAAACACATCCACAGGCTCATCATTCCATACACGACGCGTGAATTCCTCGTAGGCTTGGAAAGCGTTCATGCCAAAAGCTGAAAGAAGCGTATT